>JAJOOH010044034.1:0-10648 GCA_029582605.1 Solanum gracilifrons
TTAAATTCAATATAAAGTTATAAACTTTAAAATTTAAAGTCAATTTTAAACTTTAAAGTTTAAAGTTTAAACTTAAATTCAATTGAAACTTTAAAGTAACTTTAAAGTTTAAAGTTTTAAATTGAAGTTTTTTAATAATATAATTTTATTAATTAATAATATAATATTATATAATAATTAAAGTTAATAAAAAAATAAAAAAAATTACCGGTACACAATGATCCAGCAAGAACCGGTTCCGGTCCGGTCCAAACCGGTTCCAATCCGGTAACTAAGGGACCAGACGGAACCTTTGGAAATTTCCGGTAAAACCGGTTCTGGTAAGACCCGGTTCCGGTAACGAAATCCGGTAACGAGGACCGGTTCCGGTAAAACCGGTCCTGTTGATCCGGTCCTGTCCGTTTGCCAGCCTTAGTCCCGCCACAGCGGCCCTGCCTTGGCGAGAATAATTTCGCCATAGCGGGTTGCATGGAAACAGTAAGCAAATTTACGAATTTCAAACTCCCATTTCAAAGCACACCTTCATCTTATGATACTCAAAAAATGCCCGTTCACGCTAAGATCAGTTTCGGGAGTTCTACCCATCCGAATTCAATTCCGTAAAGTCATACGAGTTCCTTAACGTCTTAGCTATCTATTCATGTGATCAAATTCATAATTAGATCTCTCATTCATTACCAAATCTCTCAAGACCTCGCTGACTCCGATTTCGTCCAAATTTGGACTAGGCTAGGAATTTTCAAGTTACTACCAAAAAGTTTTTCGACCCAAAAATTTCCCCGTTGGCTTTTCCATAACGACGGAATCAGGTCGTTAAACTCCCACAGTCATACTCTTTTTTGCATTGACCATGTTATCAGCATTTACTTTAGTATTCAGTTCAACATGTTATCTTCATGATTAGTACTTGATCATTGCATCTAGATCAGTTTTCAGTTATACTTCAGTACAGCCTATTGCCATGCTCATTCTATATTGTCAGCATTATATTGTTATGTTTATATCGTTCAGCTTAGTATCTATATCATGTATGCTCAGTACATTCAAAGTACTGACACATACTTTGCGATATATCATTTTATGATATAGGTTTTGGCGCTCAATATCCATATCACGCTTAGTATGATTTTCAGCCCATACTGAACAACTTCAGTGGTGAGTCCTCTTAGTTCGAAGGTGTTTCCTTATGTTTGATTTAGCTAGCTTACTTTTAGTATTTCAGTATTTTTTTTGAGTTAGCTGGGGACTTGTCCCAGCAGCTCATCAGTTGTAAAGACTTTTAGACATAGAGTTAGTGTTAGGTGTTTTGCGGTTGTTTCCCCATATATTCAGATATATTTTCATTTGGAGTCCTTAGTTTTGACTTATTTATTAGTTATGTTTTCGCTTATCTTAGTTATATATTCAGTATGCTTATGATATGTCAGACTCAGGATTAGCTTGGGGTCACTTGTGATCCTAGGTCTCGTATTACGTCTAGGAAGTAGCTCAGGTGTGATAGAGATATCCAAGAATATATGCATTGTTACGAATTGAGATCAAGTATAAAATTGGCTATGCTAGTTAGGTAGTTATGTTATTAGGGGTTACGAATTGAGCTCAAGTATAGAACTGGGCAATTTATCTATACCATCATCATAGCATAATGAAAGAGGAATCAGGAAATTTGCAGTAAACTTAGTTCCCTTTTTGAATCTTTCTCTTCTTTGTTTACAAAGCTTAACAGTGGTATCCGATCACTTTCATGCCTCGTGGGTATGACACCATGACTGGTGAACCACAAGAGTATTAGATTGATTAAAACAGATGACTGCTCGAAATGATCAATTGGAGAAGATATACAAACACATCTTCTAGGAATTGAAGGAGGCCATGGGTTCATGAGGAGGAGCTGAGAAGGATAAGTAGGCATATCTGTCCGGACTAAGAGCACCAGAGATGTATTCACCCACTGCAAGTCCAGGCAATTTGTCAGGTATATATGGAAACTTTCTTAGAAGACCTGTATCACTTAACCCCAATTTTGCACCTCGAACCCTTCATGATTACCCACCCCCTCGAGAATGACTATTGTTCCATTGAACATATCCCTTAACCCCACTTCTTCTTCATTCAATCCAAACTATCGCCAAAATCCCTATTGTAATAGAGTAGTGCTCGAAGGACAACACATTAATCCAACATCCTAAACATTATTCAATATCACCTTTCCTATGCAGAGCCCGTATTTTTCCCACCAATTACCTCCATATAAAGCTCCATTCCACTACGCTTACTCTTTACCCATACCCCATTCCACTCCCTTACACTTAAACTTTGGTCATCAACCTGCTACCCAAATAACCCTGACAATTATTATCCCCAATCTCATTTCTTGCCTCCCATGTCAAATTCTCAAACTCTTACTAGATTGTCTAAGGTTGAGTTTCCGAGGTTCAACGGTCAAGGATTCTAGGACTGGTGGTATAATCAATTTTTCCATTGGATAAGGTGTTACCCCATCAAAAAGTGATAGTAGGAACAATTTATTTCGATGACATAGCCCAACAATTTGAATTAATGTTGGTTGTCACTTAAATTACTTTTGTATTCTTGTTTTAGTATTTCATGCTTGATCACTATAAAGATAAATATATTGTCTATTCTTGGATGCGAGAGACGAAGAGATAGAAAGACCAAAGAATACAAAGTGCTTGATCTCTCTTGAATATCACTTGTTCAGATTCGTGTTCAGGATTGACACCTGGACTAACACCGAGATCAGTTACTAAACAAGACAAAATATAAATGCTCGCCAATTGAGTCTGTTTATCCCCGCTCAACGATGTAGTTAGACAGTCAATTGGAGTAGGCGATTAGAGTTCGGGAGATCATGATCATAAAATCAACCCTGTAAACTAGTAATTTGATAATTGTAGTTATCATTACATAAGATGTGATACATGAAACCTTAAAGCATGCTACAACCCTGGAATTTTCCAATCATTGTAAGTAATTTTATTTTTTCATTCATGCATTCTTAGTAGTTAAACATAAATTAAACTCTTTTGACACTCCCGAATAAATAATTAGACTAGTATAATTTAATAAAAATAGTTAATCTAAAAGTCTTTTGGGTTCGATAATCCGGCTCTTTTAGAGCCACTATATTACTTGCGTGTGCAATTGGGAGCAACAATGTCTACATATACATCGTCTTCAAGTTGAATAAGGTTGGTTGTATGTATCTGGTAGTAAAAAAATGAAATTTGTAAGAGTTTTGTATCCAATACATTACTATTAACAAGATACATACTAATTGTGTTTCAATAAATTAGGGTTATGTATCAAAACTAATATTTGAAAATAATATATTGTACATGATAAAATTATAATGTATCATAAAGGTGAAACGAACGAATTATACATTAATTTAAGAATCAAAATCAACTAGATACATTAAAAGATCTCCTGAAAGCACCAAATAAAAAAAATCAACAATTTGATCTGCTAAAAGCAAAAAGAAAATGATGAAGAAATTCTTATACACTTCCTCCTTTACTCTGTATCAACTAAGGTTGGGCACCGGACCGGGTTGTACCGGTACCACTTCGGTCCGTTCCGGTACCATTCCGGTCCGTTCCGATTCAGTAGTCTATGAAACGGAATGGGACACCGTGAATCGGTACTCGGGACGGAAGAGAATCACAATTTCATCCCGGTAATCCGGTTAATTATTTTTTATTAATTAATTTATATTTTATAATTTATATATAGGCATATTTTTAAAAAAAAATGGATTGGATTGATATTTTTGTAATTTGTGTCATTGTTTTATCCTTATTTTTATTTTTTAAATTATAAACTTAAGTTATTTAAATTACAAGTTATGAGTATAACTTATAACATATTAATAAGTAACAGCTTATAAATTTCAAAAGATTCAAAATTTCAAATCTTGAAAACTTAAGCTCAAAAACTTTAAAAGAAAAAAACTTTATTAAACTTAAACTTGCAAATTTAAGAAGTAAAAATTAAAAAAATATATCTTTAAAATAAACTTAAGTAAAATTACATTATAAATTTCAAAACAATTAATTTAAACTTAGAAAAATAAATAAACATTCATATTTTCGTAATTCAAAAAATCAAAATAACTAAAAAAAAATATTATTTTTTGAAATAGCTATATGTGTCGTCCCGTTTATCCTATCACATCCCATCCCATTCCGGTCCGTTTCGATTCCGATTCCGGTCCGGTTCCATCCCGTATTTAGTGAGACGGGACGGAACCTACTATCCATCCTGGTAATTTCAGTCCGGTTCATCCTGGTACCGATCAACCCGTCCCGTTCCGGTCCGGTACCGGTTCGCTCCGATCCAATACCGGTTCGGTGGTTCCGGTCCGATCCGGTGCCCAGCCTTAGTATTCACTCCCGTAGCGTTTTTTCACTTTCAACAATGACATCATCCATGAATCTTGACCCAAATCCCTTACCAGAGCCATCAACAACTCGACCCCCCCCCCCCCTCCTTTTTGAGTGTTTATTCCACAATCGATTTTGAAGTTGAAGATGCATCCTCCTTCGACTAAATTTGTAGATGAAAAATTAGCTAAAAAAAATTGATAGTTGATGAAATGGAAAGAAAAAAATGAATGAAGAAAAAGATAAAAAGAACTACCTCTTCAATAAGTTGCAATCCATAATCGGAAAGAGAAAAGAATTGAAATTTAAAAATAGAGTGATGGAGATAATTGGTGATACCATGAAGTGATTTAGGCGTGAAAAAAGGAAAAAAATTGTGGGGTGATAGTTTACACTGACGTATCCAGAAAAGTGAGAGAAACTGTAGAAAAGAAGGATTTTTATAATTTTTTGGAATGGTAGAGAATATTAGAAAATATGGTAAAAAATGTTGTTTAGTTAGGTAATTTTACAATAATATATCGAGCTAACTAATAACAAAAATAGGATAGACGACTAAACCTTGCAACACAATTAAACCTAACCTAAAAGCCTAAATTTATAAATTTAAACTACAAAAAAAGGGACACTTTCAAATTAGTTACAACAAGTATAGTCATGTATTTATTCACATAAAAATATCCAAAAATCATAAAAAGTATATAGCGAATATACAATATAGCTTGTGAAAAGTCATAAAAAAAATATACACGAACTATACAATATAGCTTACCTATACATGAACTATACACTGACTATACATTATGATACACTCAAAAAACTGAATATAGTTTAGCTATAGATGAAGTAATGCTGATTATATATAAAGTATACATTGACTATTCAATCTCGATCAACTCAAAATCACTTCAAAACAATCCCAAATTTTAGATATAAAATCCTCTTGATGTTTGAATCTTTTGATATATAATTTGCTCGAAACGATTCACATTGTGGTACATTGATTTTTTAAGAAGAGAGGGAGAGGGAGGGGAGGGGAAGGAGGAGGAAGAGGAATAACAAGGATGAAGACGACGAGGGTCTACAAAAATCTAGTTTTTTTGCAATTAAAATGACCGAATGGTCTCTTTGGGTAATTGATCCAAAAAAAAAAAGGGAAAATACATAAAATCCCCCCTGAACTTGGCAGCATAACTTACTTTAACACTTTAACTTTACGGGTAATTATTTATCCCCCTAATCTTATTGCAAGTGAATTTAGTAGCACCTTATACCAGTTTCATACTCATGGGTGAAGTGCACGCGCGCCACCTAAGTGACATCTTAGTGCCACATCGATGACATGTCAGATAATTGAAAAAAAATATTTTTTCTTTATTTTTACTTTCCCAATCTTTTTAAAAAATTATTTTCACTCTTCACCCACCCTCTTCATTATTTCATTTGGGTCAATTTCTTAACATCCAAAATTTCACATTGATTGATTCATTTTATTTTTCATTGCTTTGTAATTATTCACTATTACTTCCATCAATACTTATATCAATCACCATACTTTTTTTTTTTTTTAACTAGGCGAAACTATCAACTTATATCAACAATGGCGATTTTAAATTTATGCAAAATCGATATGCTAATTTTTTAGATTTGCTGTTACTTTTCTTGTTTCACTTCTTATATATATATAATGCTAGTGGGACCATTATTTTAAAAAAAAAAAAGATTTACGACCCTTCAATTTTTTTGCTTTTCTTTTTTTGCCACGTCATTTGTTAAGGTGGTATTAAATTCACACGAAATGAAATTAGGGGGGGTAAATAAACACTCATGTAGTTTAAGTGCTAAAGTAAGTTATGCTGCCAAGTTCAGAGTTTTTTTTATGTATTTTCTAAAAAAAAAAACTAAAAAGTATTAAAGGTGCACTAAATTTGTGTGCTATATAAGACCATTGGTCGAAACCATCGTTAAAGGCTTGGTCCGTTGATATATCTTACTTAGTGCGCTACTTTAGTACGTTATATGTAGATCTTATAAAAATGTTATTTCAGTCACTTTTTAATTTTGACACGTAATTTCGGTTTCTTACTCCATGTACACTGACTAATCTTCTTTTAAATACATGTAGGACAAAGTTACCTTCTATTGGTCACGACAATTTGGATAAAACAAGTGTACATCAACCTACTTTAATCAAAGAGTTTGAGGAATGTAAATAAATAAATATAACATTTCCAATTATAGCCTAGGTTATCAACTTGTAGTGGTGGTCTAATATTGTTGAAACATGAGAGGGTAACTATTTTGCAGGGATTAAAAATATAGGGGCAAAAATCATCATAGTACTAATAAAAGACAACTTTTGTCCTTTTCAATTTTTTTTCATTTCAAATACCACCTTTTTCTTTTTTTTCCCCTTATAATAATCATCACGAAGACAGGACTCTCCTCCTCTCCATGATACGTACTACTTCTTTCACCCTTAATTTTTGTTATTTAGGAGTATTAATAATTCTTAATTACTCAATCTAAGCAAATATCTTGATTGTCTTTTATCTTGTCCCGTATCTCACTCTTTTCCTTTCTTTTTTTTTTAAAAAAAAAAAATCATATTCTTGAATCCGTACAGAGAGATTCTGTAAAAGTTGAGTGTGGGGGCCAAGAAGAAGAAGATAAAGGTGAGTTCTTTTGGAGATTTAATCAAAAGGGGTTCAATGGAAAACAATAGTAGAAGCAAGTTCAAGAAAATTTGTGTTTTCTGTGGAAGCAACCCTGGCCACAGGAAAGTCTTCAGTGATGCTGCTATTGATTTGGGGAATGAATTGGTTAGTTTTGATTCTTGAATCCTCTCTAATTTCTTATGTTTACTTTCCTAGTTCTTCTTCTTCAGGCTTGGGTGAATTTGGGATTTGTATATATCTAGTAATCTACAGTTGTGTTGCATAAAAGTTCCTAACTTTTTTGCTAAATATGTTGATTTTGGTACTGTAGGTGTTTATTCTATTGATCATTTTAATATTGGTTTATGGTACTGTAGGTGTTTAATCTATTGATCATTTTAATATTGGTTTATGGTACTCTGAATAGTAGGCATTGACTTTCTTAATATCACCATCAATGGAAGTGACTTGGGTTTGAATGTTTCAGATTTAAGTCTTTTTTTGACTTTGAGATAATGCTGTTTGCAGGTAAGTAGGAAGATTGACTTGGTCTATGGTGGTGGAAGTGTTGGATTGATGGGATTGATTTCCCAGAGAGTCCAGGAGGGAGGTTGCCATGTCCTTGGGTAAGTAAAATATTACTATTATTTCAAGTTTACTATGGCAAATTGTATGTAAGGTCTACTTTCTATTTCTGCGGTAGGATTTCGACTTATTCTTGATTGCTTTGAATTTGCAGGGTCATCCCGAAAGCTCTTGTGCCTATTGAGGTAAATGGAGATTAACTTGTAACTCAAATTTTGCAATTTGTTTGAGCTGCCATCTACTTGTTCTCTTTTTGTCTTTTTGTATTCTCTTGTTTGAACTGTTTTATATATTTCTTCCGCTTGGAGTTTTATCTGAGCTACAATCTCTCTTTTTTCCCCAAATTTATTGCTACTATCTTATATTTTGTTTGCTTCGAGTTTTTCTGTTGCTGAAATGTTGTCACTGATATGAAATGGTTTTGCACGATATCTTTGAAGTGCAAAGTGATGCAAAAGTTAATCTAAGTTTCATCTCACATTGAAATTGGTAAAAGCATGGAAATTTGATACATTGTCCCAAATAACTGCAGATTATGATTCCTTCTTACCTTTATAAAAAAAAAAGTTGTTCTTTCATAGAATGCACTTATACTTATAGTTGATTGGAAATGATTGAGTGGTGCAGCATCTGATAGTAAGAAATAGTTTACTTTACTAGTATAACTTTGATTTTGCATTCTGTGATGTTGTTTCGATTGTAATAGTTACACTTTCAACCTGAGTGGCACTGACAGATATCAGGTGAAAGTGTTGGTGATGTAAAGATTGTTTCGGACATGCATGAGCGGAAAGCTGAAATGGCTAGTCAGGCTGATGCCTTTATTGCACTTCCAGGTAAATATCTGTAAGAGTACATTTGAGATACATATGCTCCCAGACACCTGTTAAATTGCTTTTATTATGTTTAGGTGGATATGGAACCATGGAGGAAACTCTGGAAATGATAACATGGGCACAACTTGGAATTCACAAAAAACCGGTATCTATACCATTACATTCATATAGTTTGATTGTTACCTGCAAGATCTTCACCATCTTAACCTCTTCTTCAGGTTGGTTTGCTAAATGTTGAGGGTTATTATAATTCTTTGCTTGCACTATTTGACAATGGTGTTGAAGAAGGTTTCATTAAGCCAGGGGCTCGTGACATTGTTCTTGCTGATCCTTCAGCCAGAGAGCTTTTAAGCAAGATGGAGGTAATGACTTTACCTAATTGCATGTATTTCTTTGTTATGTTTAAAACTACACCTGGATTAAATCAGTCTTTGAGGTCGGTACTTTTCTTTCACCAGTATGATTACCATCTTTACTCCAAAGAAAATCTATCCTACACAAAAAGCTTTGTCTGACATAAGGAATTCATACTAATATACTACTCTTATCGTTTTCTGGAAATAGTCTTTAAATGTTTCTGCTACTGAGATTTTATCTGCAAAGTAATGTCTTCTTGTGAATTCACCAGTTATAGGTGAAAATAAAGCAATGCTCAGCTATGTGCTATGAGAATGATAACTTTTGTTGCTAGGACTGTACTTTTGGTTCACCTGTTTAATGGAAGATCGAAAATATTCTTACTGTTGGTTTCTGTAGATTTCTGTTGGAGTCAGTTGGTTTATAATGTTAACATGTGAAATGTAGATCCTTATGGCAGGAATTCATTACTAATTGTCCCCCTTCCATTGATATGAGTTCTGTTATTGTTATTTACACATTTTGCTGATGAGTCTTATCTTGTTCGTCAATTTGCAGCAATATACTCCTTCACATGACCATGTTGCTCCCCATGAAAGCTGGCACATGGAGGAGTTGGCTTATCCAAAGGAAGAGTCTCCATGACAAAACACATTCTCTAATTAGGCCAATTTCCACAATAGAAGTCTGATATGATTCATCATCATTATCTCTTGGATGAGAATTATTCAGGTGGAGCCACATATAATTGCATCATTGTGTACTCTTGTCATTCTTGCGGTTACATTTAGTACAATCATTGTTGGTGTTTTGCATAAGCTAACATTGATTTATAAATTGGTCAATGGATGCACTGTTTTGTGATTATTTAGGTTGTTACCACCTTTAACACCATTCAATGACAGAAGGTTTACAAGGAACCTTCTGTTTCTATATATTTAATTTAGTTCAATAGTAATCTGTATCACTGATAAATAATTTGTATTTCCTTAAAAAGAAACTCCATTTACATAAAAGTTTATGGTCAAAAGGTAACAGCCTTCGTCTTCAAATTTTATGCTCTCAACTATGTGAGGGGCCTGTTAGTGAAGCTGAGCTAATGGAACTCTGTCATAGCTCTTGTACTTTCAGTGTGAACCTTTCTTCTCCTAGTCAAAGGTTGCCTTCCTATAAAGTTGCAGCTGCCTTCCCTAGCTAGAGTTACCCTTGTGTACTTAAATCCTTGAAGAGTGATGAAATTTTATCACAGGATTGTTAAAGCCTCTGAATTGGCTGAGCGGTGCTTGTTTCCTGCAACTAGTTAAAAGGACTTGGGAACCTTGAGGGAATAAATATGTGTTTTTGAGGCTGAAAGAGTCGAATAATGAAAACTTGAGGATGTCTAGCTAAAAGCTCTATGCGCTTGTTGCTGTGTTTTTAGGATATTAGCTAAAAGCTCTCTGTTTGTTGCTGTGTTTGTACTCAAATTACACTCAGAGAAACTTAAAACTGTGTCAAGAACCTACTCTTAGGTCATGCATCCGCTTGATTAGGTTTTCATTCTTGTACAACGAAATAAGCTTAATGTCATTACATTTATGATATTGCCTTAGAGATGAGTGACTAGTTTAGTTCTTGAGGTGTTGGAAGCTTTTGTTGCCTTGAAGGATGTCTAGTATAATTACTTTTACATTCTCCTAGAAAAGTGACTTAAAGTTAGGGGTAACCAAGTACCAATAATTGCTTGGGACATTGCTAGAAGAAGGAAAGGTACAGGGATAATTCAGTAACCTCTTTTAGTACTACGGGGGGGGGGGGGGGGGGGGGG
>JAJOOH010044058.1:0-11411 GCA_029582605.1 Solanum gracilifrons
TTTTGCCAACTTTGAGTCGTTTTCAACTTTTCATTTATAAGCTGAACTTTCTCCATGGCCTCTTGTACCAACTCGGGACCTATTGGGGAAACTTTATCCCCCTCAAACTAACCTATAAAAGATCTACACCTCCTACCATGTAAGGCCTCAAGTGAAGCCATATCAATACTCAAGTGATAGCTATTATTGTATACAAACTCAATCTTTGAAAAATGGTCATACCAATTACCCTTAAAATCAATGACAAGTTTTAAGATTCAGTAAACTGTTTTTAAACGTTTATTTCCATTTGATGTTTATGTATGCTTGAGTTAGTCTTTCGCTTATAGTGAGCTAGGATGAGTGTTCGCTTGGGGATCAACAATGGTTCTCGAGTGGCGGCCACGCCTTGGGTGTAGGCTCAGGTCGTGACAAATTGAGTGTTCAAGCTCCTATCCATGCTTAAATTGAGTGAGATTAAGAATCGTCTATTTTCGTCTATTTGTGAAGGAACAATTAGGAAGAGTACCTCTATTTTCATACATTATTGGTTACCACCTCAATTTATGTAGACTCTTATATGATCAGATGACTTATCAGAAGAGTTGCGATGGAACAAGTGAAATTCTCAAAACATACTTATGTTTTCTCAAACATTATTCTGAGAATGTTGAATGTATAACTACAACTTTTTCCTAATACATGTGTGATCACCACCCCCGATTTTTGCGAACCCTTACAAGTTACATGATCACATGACTTGTTTTTAACTAGTTTAATTGAATAAATTTCATAAATATAATTTATTATTAATTAATCATTTTCTTTTTCAAATTCTACTAGTTATGGTCTATATATAAGTATCATATTCTAGTAGGTGCAATCGTTTTTTAACTTAGATATAAATTCGAATAAACCTTACTAATGTTGGAGTGAAGATCTTATTGGTCAAACATACACCACGTACATGGAAATTTATCGATCGTATAAATGGTCTATATATTTTGACAACCAGTAAATATTTATATATTAAAATTTTACAACGATAACAAAAGTTCAAATTGCTACTTTTCCAATGATAACATCTGATTATTTACAACTCTTTTAGGGGTTGTTTGATAGAGTGTATATTCAAATAATCCTTGTATATGTTATGTTTGAATTAGTTATACTTAGATTATTTCTTATGCATTGTTTGATTCGGTGCATTAAAAATAACATGCATGATACCCTTCACAATTTTAGTAGGAAATATTGCAATTTTTTTAGGGCAACCGGATGATTCTTATGCATGCTAAAAATCATTACATTATTAATCCTATAAATTTCCATGTACTAATAATACACATTTTAATACACAACAAGTGAAGTTGGACATAAACTATAATAGAGAGTGTACAAAATTTATGTCATCTTTTGATTGATTGTTATTTGATAATGAATATAATCAATAACAACTGACATTAAATTGACCAAAATGTAGGAATTAAAAATAAACATTATCTTGGGGATCTCCAGTATCTTGATTACAAAAACAAAGTCAGTCAAGCTTATCTAAGATTTGTTTTTGTACATACATGTGGGTCTCTTGCAAATTAAACATTTGTTTCTTTTCTTGCTCTTGAAATTTTCATTGACGCCCTTGATACATTTTCCTTTCTTCCTTCCAAGCTTGGTATCGACAAGGGGTCGAATAATTCTCACGTTTAGCAATTTATGTGGCACACACCATTCCGACTCGAGAGGGACACCATTATTAGATTTCAAGTATGCAAGGAGGTATGCTTCAACTTTATACAAAGTTGAAGAATACTCATAGATGCTCATACCATATTCATTGCCATGCTTCGATCGTAAAGTGACCATCACATGAGCACACGATATCTTGATCAAGTCATATTCCATACAAAAATATGAGTTATCCAGTAGGTTCACATTGACGGTAACAACTGCGTCGAACACGATAAATTGATTGTCGTCCCTAGTTACGTTCTCCATATACAAGGAGTTGCCCTCAATTAAATTTTTATTGCGATCGTTTTGATAACCGATGCCATTTTATTACCCTTTAATTTGAGGACATATGCATGCCTCTCCCTAAACAATTCCCCAAACCCCTTAGCAATCAAATTAAATATAAATGTCACGTGGTACTCTCTTTCGTGTACAACATAGCATTGAGTGACTTGGCAATATTTATGGTTATCACATCATATTTATTGGAAGGGAAATGTTCCATATTTGTCATGCCCCGAGGTTACCCCCTTGGCGTAAACACGAGACATATGATCATGACTGACCCCATGTTAACCCTGAAGCTGACATATCATAAGCATACTAATAATAACAGAAGAAATATACTATGCAGAAGCTTAAAACAGTAGATAACTGATAGTAGGGAATACCCAAAACTGGTCTGAATATATAAAGTACTATGAGTTCAATAACAACTGAAAGATTAAACTCAAATCTAAAACCGAATCTAATACTATATCTGGAAGAGCCTCTACTGACTATAATTGTTGAGACATGCCCCAGCTAACCCTAGCAACCACTGAAACTGAAAATAAAAGACTGAATCTAGAAAAATATGTATATTATCCTCGAAGTATGAGAATTCACCACTGAAGCCGGTTAAATGGAGATCGGGAACCGATCTATGCGTGATTTGGATGCTGAGTACTTGAACCTGCATCATGAAATGATGTAGCGTGGAGTATGCGTCAGTACTTTGAATGTACTGAGCATGCATGATATAATAAAGCTGAACAAACACATAAACTGAACAAAGGTAATTGAGCAAAGCCATAACTGAATATGAATGTATATACTACAATATGTTGAAAAACTAAATTGAATGCAATGACCAAATGCTAAATCATGAATAAGATATACTAACTGAATCCCAAAGTAAAACCTGAAAACCTGGTCAAATGCACTAAAATATGATGTGGGAGCTACTAATAACCGACATAAAACCACGTGAGCTAAGTGTGGAGTTTGATGTATACGCCCCATCGAGAGGACCCGATATACCTTGCCAGGGTATAAAGGCATGACTGGCGTGATACTAAATATAATGCCAACAGAGGGAACTTATAATTTGATGGGGAACGTAGTTCTTGGACTATAAGGGTGCGCTGAACCCTAGTCCAACTCGGTGTAAAGTCTACTCCCAACTGAATATGTCTATAACACAATATGACCGAAATAGTGAAATATTAAATAGCTCAAAATACTGACAAGCAAAATCTGAGAATGTAATAATTATATATTGATAATGTGACATTCAAAAACTAAAGCATGATTATTCATTTTTCTGACCTAGCAAGTGCATTTTATGAACTAAAAGAAACTACACAACGAGGATTCTGAAGTTCATACAATGGATTTAACCACGATTCCAATAAAACATGATAATTCTATTAGTAACACTATAACATCTAAAGTACAACAAATATCTAAAGTTTCTAGAAACCCTAGGTCTAACAAGAGATAGAGAATCAAGAATTTGGCTGAATTCTAGGGACCTAGTGGAAGAAAGGAATTCACTAGTGAAATTCCACATACCTGGTGACAAAATCTACGAAGAATCCTACGATTTAGGGGCTGGAACTGAAGATAACTTGTTACGTGTTCTTGAGAGCCTGCTCGACTTTTCCCTCTATTTTGCTTTAAGATCGATGAATTTCAGTGAATGGATCGACTAGGGTAAGTTCTGATTAAGTTACTAGGCTTAAACTGACCAAAACTACGTAGTTTAGGGGTTAAACGACATAGTTTAGGTGTCCAACGCATAGAGAAAAATCCTCTAACTTAAAATATGTCGATTCCGACCATGACCCTAGTGACAGTCTGTCACAAGAACCACGGCCCGCGACTGGGTCATGGTCTGCTGGTAGTGGCTATTAATTTTGGAAGGAGGTCTACCACGAGCCCTACCACGGCTCGTGTGAAGGATTACAGACCGTGTGAAGGATCATGGACTGTGAAGGTCTTCGTGGTTTCTCACTTGGGTTGGGGTCTGGTGGCTCAAGTTTAACAGATTCTCCCACGGCCCGTCATCAAGACCACGGCCCGTGGAGGGCTCTATGGTTTGATGCCTGAGCTTGGGAGGTTCAGTCTTTCTTCCACGAGCCTTCTTACGGCTCGTATGATGGACCACAACCCGTGAAGGGATCTACGATTCACCATTTTTTGCTGTTTTATCTGAGCTAAGTTCTGATGTGTTACACTACTTCACTTCTCAAAACTAATTCATGCTCAAAGGTGATGGCTGCCTATGTGCATTAGTTCTGAAATTCTACAAAATAATTGTTAAATTCCTCTAAAGAATAAATCTTTGCCTCATTATTGTATAGATATAGGAAATCTCCACAATGATGATTTACCCGGATAATTATATTGAGGTACCTCATACAATATCCTTGGTAAACATGATTGTAAGCCTTCATAATATCGTTGTTGATGCTCTTGTGTCCATTAGAGATAAATCACAATTATGGTTCGTCGACCACCATATCCTTTAACTTCTCAAAAAAGCATGTCAAAGATGCATCATTCTCTTTGTCCAAGACACAAAAGACAGTTGGATAGACATGATTCTCCGTATATTGTGCAACAATGCTCAACAAGAAGCCCTCATATCTACCATGTAATTGAGTATGATCGACCATTGTAACACCTCAAAATTTGAAAGAGCTAAAAAATAGAAAGAACTAAATTGAAAATAGCAAAAATCTGAGATTTTGCAAGTTATGAGTTTTGGGTCGACTTCAAACGATCATAACTTTCAGTTTAGGATAAGTTAGGTAGCCCATAAGATATCAAATTAAAGGTCTTGAAATCTTTTTTCCAACGTCATTGAGTTTGAAGTCAGGCTGTCCATTTAAGAAAAGTTACCCAAAAATATGAGAGATATTTTGGTATTTTCCATACCCTTCCAGATTTAAGTATTTTTAGTAAATAATTTAGGGTCTAAACTGATTTGATTCAGTTTTTCTGAATCAATTTATGCTTAGGGTTTTAGGAGAAAGTTCAATAGGAGGAGAAAAGGAGAAAAGTTCAAGGCGTTTGTCAAGATTCTTGAGTTTTGTTGCAAAATTCGCCAAGGGTTTTAACCCTAAGAGGTATGTGAGTTCTCATAGTGTTGGGTTCATTCACCCAAATGCCAATCATGTTATTTTTAGCGTAATTCATTCTTGAAAGTTGAAATATCTAAGTTCTCAAAGAGTTTTCTTGAAGTTTCATTTGTAATCTTGATTGTTGAGGTTTTGATGAGTTCTTGAGATAATCTTGTTGAGTTTGAGAGTTGTTTTTTAGTAGATTCTTGTGTACTTGAATTGGGTAATTTAATCTAAGGAAAACTTGAGGAAATCAGTCGATTAAAAGTGAATTAGGATCAGAAAAAAGAGTTGAAAAATTCATCGCAATTACCTGGGGAGGGGTTGGGGCAGCGCGCACCAGATGCACCAGAGGGGCTAGGGTGGCACTCCAGCAGTGCGTCAAAAATAGGCTTATGAACTTTAGGGGTTGGCGCCCCGCGCCAGCAGTGCGCCCGAGTTGTCTGCCCCTACCCTTTTCCATCGTTTTACCCATCTAAGTTCTCATAAAGTGTACCTTCACTCTCTATTGATTCTAATTACTCTAAACTACTTCTAAACATCTAGAAATCGTTCACAACGTGAATCATAAACTTAAATTCATAATTCAAATTCAAGGTAGAGCTAAGAGTCAAGTCTTGAGAGTTCTTCAAGTCATTTTAAGAAGTTTTTTTACAAATTATTTTTAAACTTGTTTTAAGACTTGAGCATTGAGTTGAGGAAGAGTAAGAGCTGAGTTCATTTTATTTAAAATGATATATGGGAACTAAGTATTCCCAAGAGAAATGTTTTTACATTTAAAAAAAGTGGAAACACCGATTTCCAAAGGAGTTCATGAGGAGTTTAATGTACTATCTCTTATTAGAGAAAACATTTTGAGTAATTATATCACAATTGAGGAAGATGAAATGTTTTCTTTAAAGCATAAAGAGCTAAGTTATATTGTAGGAGTTGTGTTGATCACCGATATGGGGGAGAGTTCTAACAACTCACAGCCCCCATAAACCATGTTGCCAACGTGGGTAGAAAGTGTCATACTTTGTAGATGATTCCTTATTTCTTTTTAGCATAGATTAGTGGATCCACTTAGTTAAGGAGTTCTATACTTGAGCAAAGTATAGGATAGTTCTGGCAGCGTGGGTTAGACGTTGTATCATCACATAGCTCATAGTGATGGTTGTCGGTTAGAGAATCTCCAAAACAAAGTTTACTTTGTATTTTTTTCATACAAACAAAGTTTATATTGTATTTTCAAATACATTAAGTTGTTATCTACTTGTTTTAAAGATTTTCTTTATACTGCATTATTTATATTGATTTATATTGAAATGAGGTTGAGTTGAGTTGAGATGAGGCAAGTGTTTCTTCAGTTCCAGTTCCAGTTCAAGCTTATGTCTTGTTTTATATTTCCCCTCGCTTGCTGGTACATTTCATGTACTGACGTCATTTGACCTGCATCTTTTATGATGCAGATACAGGTAACCAGGATCAGCATCCAACACTTCGTTGATTCAGTCGAATTCCAGAGTCATTTGGTGAGCCTCATTGCTTTCGGAGGATCCCTTTATTATGTTTTATCATTTCAGTTTTGTAAGGATAAGCGGGGTCATGTCCCGACATCTCGCATAGTATTAGAGGCTTCATAGATAGATAGATAGACGTTAGTTCATGAGTCTTTTCATTTCCTATTGCTTATGTTGAGACTTAAGTTATCTTTTTGTCCAGTTGAATGTCCTTTACAACATTCTAAGTTTATTACATGAGTTTATCTTTTGAGTTTTTTTAAAGAGAAAATACATAAATACACCATCAAAGTTGTCCCTTATTTGCATAAAGACACCTTAACTTTCAAAGTGTCCTATTACCCCACAGAACTATTTAATATCTTTGGAAGTGAGTCATTTTGACGCATTCCCTCGTCTATGTAGTCGCGCGTGTTGCTCACTCCCTATGATAGAATTCAATCCGACCCGACCCTGTTCTTCGAAGAAAGTCGTTTTTCCTTTTCTTTTCTTATTTCTCAACTTTCCTTTTACTTTTCTTCTTCTAAATTTATTTCTTCTCTGTAAGGTCTTTTGTTTTATGTTTTAGTTTTTATATTTTTCGTTTCCTTCTTTCTTATCAGATTCCTTTTAGTTCCTCTGTTTTTCGACCTGTTTTAGTTGTTTCAAGATTGTCTTTTTTGTCGTCTTCTTCTGATTTATTGTCTACTTCACAATCATTTCAAGATTTTGGTAGTAGTTCCTTATTGCATTTACAAATTGAGGGTCGGGTTTTGTTTCCCGATCATGTTTTGTTATTGGTGAACAAAAATTCAGAAGTAGACAGAGTGAACAAAAATTCAAATTAACATTTTATACTGGAAATTAAAAGATAAAACGAATTCCTACCTTATTTTCTTGGGGAAGATGATGAAGTTGTCAAACAGAGAGAGCCAACGTTGATCTTGCTATGGAAAAAAACCATGAAATCAAAAAATTAGGGCTATCAACGGCTATTTTGGGTTTAGAATTGGGGAAGATATAATAAATTAATTAAATAATTAATAATAAAGAAAGAAAATGACATGTGGCACTTTTAAATTAGTCCATGGCAGTGAAAACACGGAATGACGCGCCTCATGTGCGTGGTAACAATCCAGACGAGGAAATGGGTCAAAATGGCCCATTTACAATGATATTAAATAGTTTTGTGGGGTGATAGGACACTTTGAAAGTTATGGTGTCTTTATGCAAATACGGGACAACTTTAATTGTGTCTTTATGTCTTTACTCTTTTTTAAATGTTGAGTAAAGTCTTCTGCTGAGTAGTGAGCTAGACCAAGGGTTCGCTTGGGACCAGCAATGGTTCTTGAGTGCTGGCCACGTCCAGGGTGTAGGCTCGAGACGTAACAACAATTATCTTTCTCATGAAGGTGAATCCTCTAATGCAAGCACGAAGGCTAATAAATAATATGAACCTATGACTATCCTCATTTACCATGATACTATAGCTAGAACCAACATTAAAAGTCTCGATCATGTAGAAAAAGGCCGGTAAACATGAATATCCATTTTCCGCTCTCCCTCAGACCATTTCTTTGGCAACCACATCTCCCTTCTAATATTTTCAATAGCTTCAACTGCAAGAAAAAAACTAAACATAGCCTTTTGAATCTCTTTAACGTTTGAATCGTTTTCATCACGATATATATTTACCTAAGCGAAACAATGACTTTGATTGAGATTTTTCTATGGCTACTGTTGGCATGATCAATACCATATTGTGCCGACTAATGTACTTGTAGATACAAAATTTGTCCAAACACTCAAATTTCCTCGTCTGCAACATCCACGCACGGTTGTGGGATACACATTTCACCTTTAGGCTTTAAGTATTTAGTCAACTCTTCACATTAGAAAACTTGATCTCTTATTATGCCCAAAAAGAAGAGAGGAAGAAATATGGCAAATTAGTGAACTTGCGATAAAAGAACTGGAATAAATATGTCATGACCCAACCTACTGTGCCCTGCGGGCACCTACTCTAACACCTAAGTAGGAGAATCCTTGATTCCCAAATAGTTAAAAACATGCGGAAGACTAAGAAAACTAAGAAAAATGAAATTTCAAGTTTTATAAACAAAGGTTTCTGAATACATTTCAAAGTTAAGGCTTGCAATGTAATTAGCATCCCTATGGATCTAGTCTAAACATGAACAAAAGCTTATAAGATTACAATGTTAGTGTGTCGGTACGTGACACCTGATCATTTGTATGCATGTGTGTCGGTACGTGACACCCAATCCAATGCATGTTAGTGTGTAGGTACGTGACACCCGATCCAATGCATATTAGTGTGTCGGTACGTGACACCTTATCCATTGCATGTTAGTGTATCAGTATGTGACACCCGATCCAATACATGTATGTGTGTCAGTATGTAATACCCGATCCAATGCATGCTAGTGTGTCGGTACGTGACACCCGAGCCCATCAGCTCAATCACATTCACAATCACATCCATAACGAATATACTTATAATCACACAATAAGGTATTAGGTTCGTGGCATGCAATTGTACATAATTGGTCTTTTCCTTAGGTTCGATTCATACGTCTCAATTCCATACATGTATGCATATAACGAAGCCCATAACTAGCGTATATCACACAAACACAAAATCAACCATCACCTAACCCTAATTCACGAGATAAGGCTTTTCCCTACGGTATGCATCTGATGTAATACCTAGGAATACATGTACAACTGTCCCTTTGTACTGCACGAAACCTACGCATGAGTTCTACCATCGTTTAACAATATACTACATAGTGAGCAGAAATTTATAACTACTTAATTAATAAAACCAAGGATACCTGGGCGCCAAGCAATTGTAGAGAGATTATACCTCCAATCCAGGCTTTCGAACGATGAGACGGTGATTTTTGACCGAAATTTGCGATCTATCGACATCCTTACGCTAAAAATTTCTTTCTCTTTCCTTCCAAGCTTACAACAGCTTTTTGAGGGTTTCTAGGGTGATCCTCGCATCTTTTTGGTGTTTTTGGAAAAAAGAAAAAATAAGACTATGCATTATTTAAGTTCTATTGTGTCATTCCCGCTTTGGCGCTCCCCATCTTGCTAGAGCGCCATCGCCCTAGCAGCATCTGGTGCGCTCAGATTTTCCTGACGTTTTTTTTTCTTCCTAAATAACGATGGTTCGGGTCGTTACAATAGATACCAATTTATCCCTCGTTCATCCCCGAACAACTAGCGAAGGGATCATTACGCTCCCTATCTCGGAGTATTTCTAAACTAACGAATTGATCCATATTAAACCACGGATGATGGTGGTTTTTCAAATCTGAAACACGAAGTGAAATGATGTGACACACAAAGAAAAGCACTCATCCAATTGGACGGCTGACCCCGCCAGATCGATAGGCCTCCCACTGAGGCGGGGCCGCTGTGGCGAGACATCTCCCACCGCAGCAAAAGATAGCGAACATTAAATAGGGGGGACATTTCTCCCCCCTTATTTCCTCTTATTCTCCCTAAAAATTCCAAAAACACTCTCAATTGCCTTGCACTGAATGTCAAATTTACGGTAAAATTCTCGCTCATTACGCTATTTACTTCATTACTTACTTAACTTTGATTGCATGCCGGTAGCAAATCGAATTAGAACAGTTTTTGGGTAGTTTTTCAAAAATGAACATATGTTTCTAGTTTGATAGAAAAACATAGCATGGTCACTTCCCTTACATCCCCAACGTCTCCACAACGTCCTGGGCGTATGGATTTCATAAAAATATTATCAAATTGGTACCAAAATGGGTGGGGGAAGTTGAATAGTTTCTTGGCGTGAATCTCAGATTCATGCACCATTTAGAGGTTGTTTTGCTAGAATAATCATATATTAAGTTGTAGGATACTTAATATACTCTGATCTGCTGAAATTTTATTAAAAATGAGGGTTTTGGGATGAAGAGGAGTTTATCCCAGATGAAGGCCACTCAGGCTGTAAGATAGAAAATTCATTTTCCCCTTAAACCAGATTTTGTCTAATCCCAAGGAGTTCTAACGAGCATGTTAACTTTTTGTAGGCTTATCTAAATGGCTAGTATTAATGAGGAAAAATTTTCCTTCATCTGGTTTCTGATACTGCTAGTCAGGAAAGGCATAACGACTACCGGAACAACAAGTTTTGCTGCGAAAGAAACTTACATTTACTCGAGCTAGACCAGAAAGTGCCTGCCTTTTACGCTCGGCTTATGAAGTTTGGATGGGCTCCATTGACAGAGGCTCCCCCCGCTAAAGGCTCCAATTGGGTGAGAGAGTTCTTTGCTATCCTTCCTACTATTCGCTGGGACGACCCTCACCCCACCATCCATATCTGGAGAGTGGACATCTTCCTACATAAATAAGGTGCTTGAGATGTCAGATGCTCCTAATGCTGAGTACGAGGCTAAGTTGAAGGAAATGTATTTGGGCTGGCTTACAGACACTCTTATCGAGCATGTGCATTAGAACCAGGTCTATTGGGCCACCACGGAGGGCATCACTAGTGCTAACTGGTGGTTGCACTTGGTCACCAAGAGGATCTACCCGTCGGGAAATCGTGCTGATGTGACATTTCCTTGGGCTTTGGTGGTAGCGTGTGCCAATAGGGCATTAGACTCAATGTGGGCACACAGATCATCTCGTAGTAGAAGGTGTTCTACCGGGGTAACAAGAAAGTGTTTTTCCTTTCTGGGCTAGTGACAGTGATGTGCAAGAGAGATGGGGGGGTGCCACTCTTGGACACCGGCGAGGTACTTTCTATGGATCCCCCCCCCCCCCCCTTCAC
>JAJOOH010044070.1:0-10014 GCA_029582605.1 Solanum gracilifrons
CTTAATACCCCCCCCCCCCCCACATTCATTCAGCAACATTAGTCAATTGGACCAACAAGGCAAGTTCTAAGTATCCCCAAGCACATATTTCAATAAAATCTCCCCACACAAGGCATTCAACACAATCATCGATCATGACTATACAAGTTAAGCTCGCGTGCAACGATCATCACATGACTCACTTCTACAATAGACTTGCCAGAATGAGATTCTAAGAATTCACTCATGACTTATGCAACTCAAATTTTCCTCATTGAACTTGTGCAAAAATATCGTTGAACCAAAAGCACTATTCAAGTCATCTGTATTGATCGCAGCCGATACTCAAATATGTAAGAGAACAGCCTCAACATTCACACATTAAGAAATTGGGAGAGGGGGTGAATCAGTGGATATGCGAAATCAATGTTCAGACCTTAACATATAACCCTCCACACCACCGCCAAATAAAGGGTATGAAGTGCCCTCAACGCAACTCCAATGTATTTAACTAACAATATAGGCAAGTAAGGATTACTGAATAAAAATAGTAGAGGAGGAGAGAATCTTCACTTCACGCCCAATCGACCAACTTTTTCCATCTACGCCAAACCATTCGGCGAGCCGTCAAACTGAAATTAGCTCGCCAAAATTTACAAAAAGTTTGCTCTCCAGTTGGAGAAAAAAAGTAAGCTCAGTCAAACTCGCCGATTGGTTTTGCAGTGCGCCGAAAATTCTTGCATCTCGCCAAATTTTCCAGAATGAGTCTCAAGGTTGTCCTTAGAAGGGGCAGTGCAATTGGACGATCTGGGGACCGATTGACGATTCACCGAGAGGGTCAGTCCACTGCCTACTTGCCAATCTTTAAAAAATATGGACTTCAACCTACACATTCAATAAACATTATTCAAAAACAACTAAAACTTGGGTTGCCTCCCAAGAAGTACCACCGTTACGTCATGGCACGACATGGAAATACTTTCAAGCATCTTCCAAATACACCACTTCAATAATGAGATACCCAGACATTCTTTAAAATAAAGCTTCAAGCGTTGCCCATTTACTTTGAATGTCGAACCTTCTCTGCTTTCAACCTCAATTACCCCATTTGTGAACACTCGAGTTATCTTGAACTAGCCTGACCACTTTGATTTGAGTTTACTCGGGAAGAGTATCAAACGAGAGTTATAAAGCAAAAGAAGATCACCAACTTCAAACTCTCGCCAAAGGATTTTGGCATCATGCCACTTCTTCATTTTCTCCTTGTAAAGCTATGAACTCTCATACGCCCGTAGTCGGAACTCTTCCAACTCATGGAGTTCATTGACTCTTCCTTTTAAAGCATCTCCCTAATTAAAGTTTAATTCTTTCAATGCCCACAATGCCTTGTGTTCAAGCTCGATTGGTAGGTGACAAGACTTTCCAAATAACAATTGGTATAGTGACATGCCAATTGGAGTCTTGAAAGCGATGTGGTACGGCCAGAGAGCATTATCCAACTTCTGAGACCAGTCAGTTCGATTTGCATTGACTGTTTTTGCCTGAATTCCCTTGATTTCTTGATTTGATACTTCAAACTGTCCACTTGTCTGTGGATGATAAGGGGTTTCAACTTTATGCTTAACTCCATATTTGCTCAGTAATGAAGTAAACAACTGGTTGCAAAAATGAGATCCTCAATCACTGATATTTGCACGCGGAGTGCCAAACCTAGTGAAAATGTATTTCTTTAGGAATTGCACAATACTCTTACTTCTGTTGTGGGTAAAGCTACAACATCTACCCATTTATTAACATAGCGAACCACCACCAAGATATACTTATTTCCGAAAGAGCTCACAAACGGTCCCATGAAGTTGACTCCCAAAACATCAAACAACTCTACCTCTAGAATAGGATGAAGAGGTAACTCATGCTTTCTCGGCACTCCTCCTTGCTTTTGACATTGAATACATTGCTTAATGAGAGAATGTGCATATTGGTATAATGATGGCCAATAGTATCCACTTTGAAGCACTTTGGCGGCTATGCACACCCCGCTATGATGTCCACCAACTGGTGAATCATGGCAAGCATTGAGAATTGCATTTACCTCCACTTCCGGTACACACCTTCTAATCATGTTGTCTGCACATTTTCAAAATTGGTATAGTTCATCCCAAAAGTACCTCTTTACATCGAACAAGAACTTCTTTTGTTGAAAAAAATTCAGTCCCTCGGCCATAATCCCACACACTACATAGTTTTTGAAATAAGCATACCAGGGTGGTTTTCCATGGGTGACCCTCATCAATGCCTCGTTGGAAAATGCTTCCTCAATGTCCCTCTCAACCAGAACAACAAGATTGGTTTCCAGACTTGACAAGTGGTCTGCCACTTAGTTCTCAGACTCTTTTCGATCCTTGACCTCGAAATCAAACTCTTGCAACAACAACACCCACTGAATCAACCTTGGCTTTGCATCTCTCTTAGACATCAAATATCAAATTGCAGCATGATATTTCTGCACCACCCCTTTAGTACCCAAAAAATACACTCTAAATTTCTCAAAAGCATACACCACCGCTAGTAATTCTTGTTCAGCGACGGTACAATTCTTTTGAGCTACATTCAATGTTTTACTCGCGTAATAGACAAGATGAAATAGCTTTCTTTTTGTTTACCAAGAACAGCTCCCAAAGCAACACCACTAGCATCACACATGAGTTAGAACAGAATGCTCTAATCGGGGGACACAATGATCGGAGCTGACACTTGTTTTTATTTTAAGAATAAAAATTCTTTTAGGCAAGCTTCATCAAATTTGAAAATGGATTATTTTTCTCCTAACTTACAAAGGGGTAAGCTACCTTGGAAAAATCCTTTATAAACCACCTGCAGAAACCTGCATGGCCTAGAAAACTCTAGACGCCTTTCACCAAAATAGGACGAGGTAGTTTAGCACTGGCTTCGACTTTATGTCCCACTTGCATTCCTTCACCTGAAATTTTATGTCCCAAAACAATACCCTATTTGATCATGAAATGACACTTCTCCCAATTTAGAAGAAGATTGGTTTCCACGCATCTTTGTAGTACCTTCGCAAGGTGTTCGAGACATGCTTCAAAGAACCACCAACAATAAAAAAATTATCCATAAAGACCTCCATTGAGTCTTCAACCATATCGGCAAAAATAAAGAGCATACATCATTGGAACGTTGCATGTGTGTTGCATAACCCAAAAGGCATTCTCTTGAAAGTAAATGTCCCATAGGGAGATGTAAAAGTTGTTTACTCTTGATTTTCTGCTGCGATAGAAATCTGATTGTAATCGGAATACCTATTTAAAAAGCAATACCATCCACGCACCGCAAACCTATTAAGCATTTGATCCATAAATGGCATAGGAAAATGATCTTTTTCGGTCTATGCATTTAATTTTTGATAGTCCATGCATACATGCCACTCGGTAACCGGTCACATTGGCACAAGTTCCCCGGCAGCAGAGCCATTTTTGATAAAGTTCAACTACACTTCATCCAATTCTAAGTGTAGGCGGTCTCTAACAAGTATAAACTCAACCAAGAGTTAGGGTCGATCCAACAGGGAGTGATACGATAAATAATTCGATGAAGAAGTAAAATGGTGTTCTAATCATTTATAAATGTAGTATTTTTTGCAAGAATAAAATAAATGGCAAGGTTTTGACAATTAATGTCAAATTGAGGGATGCGGGTAACCAAATTACAACTACTAAAATCGGGAGTATACAGCTAGAGAAGGTTTCTTGGGAGTGTGACAAATTTAATGCCAATTTCACGTAATGGGTGATTATTATTTACTAAAAGTCATTGAATCGCATTGTGTAGGCTAGATTTGGGGTGCAATATATATTTCTCAATCAACTATTATGAATCAAGTGAGTTCTTTCAAACCTCAATAGGCACAACACAGATTAACAACCCATTACCGTAATCAATTTATTTTTTCAAGCTAGATTTGCAAGATTGCATTCAGGACCCACTTTCTCAAGCTAAATTCGTAATAACACAGTCAATACAATCATCAACTAATAATTTAACTCTAACACTTATTTCTCAATAAAATATAGAGTACTAAGCTAGAATCGCATTTGCAACTATAAGTCCTCAATTAAAACACAAACTATTAATTGAACACACTTCAAATAAATAATAAAATCAGTAAATAACAACACCCATTAGCTAATTAATGATTTAACTGCATAATCAAACCCCCAAGAATGGGGATTTTAGCCAAACATAATAAAAATAAGAAATCATTACCAACGAAGTTTTCTATCAAATTGGGTGACGATCCACATCTCGAAATGCTCAAATTAAGGCTAAAAATCTCACAATCTCTAAATGCTTGCCCTAAAATGTAAAAACAATGTTCTAAAATGTAAAAGATCAAAGATACAGAAGTGAACAATGTGGGAACTCTCTCTTAGCTTTTGAAAATTGCATTTATAATAAGTTCCCAGAATTTCAGCATGGAATCAACTCGGCATTCCCAGAATTTCAGCATGGAGTCAACTCGACAGAGTAATTCAGGCTCGCCGACCTGATCGGCGATGCGCCGAATGCTCCCTTCTCACCTTTTTGGCGTGTCTTTCCACTAATTTGTTATGCAACTTTTGGTAAAGTAAGTCGGGCTCGCCAACCTGATCAGCGACGCACCGAATGCTTCTCTTCTCGCCTTCTTGGAATGGCATTTCACCCACTATTTTGGCAACTTTTGGCGAGATAAGTCGGGCTCATCGAGCTAACCGGTGACGCGTCGAAATACTCGTTTGCTCACCAAGTTGACCTTGTCTATGGGCTGGCACACTGGAACTTTGAGTGAATTGAAGGTCCACTCGGTGACTCGCCGAGTGGCTTTGGTGAGTACCAGCTTTCCTTTCCTTCAACTTTTTCAGCTTTTACACTTCTTTTTTGCCTTATAATGTCCTTGCCTTGCTCTTTTCCCTTCATTGTTGCATATTAACATTTTAATGTCAGGTATAAGCATAAAATAAGCATTGAGGATACTAAAACCCTAGAGATTAAGCTTTAAATGAGTCAAAATCCCCGACTCATCAGGGTGCCCACTCTTGTTCGTGAAGAAGAAGGTCGATTCAATACGGATCTGTATTGACTACAAGCAGTTGAACAAGGTGACGATTAAGAATTGTTATCCTATGCCTCATATTGATGACCTATTTGATCAGCTTCAGGGTGCCGCAGTGTTTTCTAAGATTGACTTGAGGTCCAGTTACCATCAGCTAAGGATCAGGGTAACAGACATCCATAAGGCCACATTTATGACTCGTTACGACCACTATGATTTCCTAGTGATGTCTTTTGGGTTGACTAATGTCGTTGCCGCCTTCATGGACTTGATGACTTGTGTGTTCAGGACATATCTTGATTCCTTCGTCATAGTTTTCATTGATGACATATTGGTATACTCGCGAAGCCAGAGTGAGCATGAGCAACAATTAAGGATAATGCTTCAAAATTTGAGAGATCAACGGCTTTATGCCAATTTCTCAAAGTGCGAGTTTTGGCTTGAGTCTGTAGCATTCTTGGGGAACATGGTGTCCAAGGAGGGCATTATGGTTGATCCGGTGAAAATTAATTTTATCCGTAATTGGGACAGGCCCACTTCTGTTACTAAGGTTCATAGATTCGTTGGGTTAGCGAGTTACTACAGATTCTTTGTTGAGGGCTTCTCCACTATTATAGCACCTTTAAATCGACTGACTCGCCAGAATGTCATTTTTTGTGTGGTCGGAAGAGAGTGAGCTAAATTTTTGAAGGCGCAAGGTGTTTATTACCACCACTCCTATTTTAACTCTTACAGTTGAGGATGAGGGCTTCACGGTATATTGTGACACATCCGGCGTTGGTTTGGGTTATGTATTCATGCAGCGAGGCCAAGTCATAGTTTTTGCGTCAAGGAAGATTAAGCTGCATGAGCACAACTACCCCACCCGTGACTTAGAGTTGGTGGTGATAATTTTTGCACATAAGATCTGGAGGCACTACTTGTACGGAGTTCATTGTGAGATGTAGCCTTCAGTAGATTATGAGCCAGAGGGACCTTAAATGGAGGCAATATCGTTAGATTGAGCTCCTAAAGGACTATGGTTTCTCTATTCTCTATCATTCAGGCAAGACAAATGTAGTTCGGACGCCTTAAGCCAGAAGGTGGATAGTTTAGGTAGTCTAGCCTTCCTTTCTGTTTCGAAGCGGCCTTTGGCCTTGGACATCCCGTCCTTAGCCAAACAGATATTTCAAATTCCCATTGGGTATTAGCCTATGCGGAAGTTCAGCCATCTTTTCTAGATCAGATACGTGGTCATCAGTTTGAGGATGAGTCTTAGGTAGCAATCAGAGATATGGTAGTGGAAAATGGATGTTCTAAAAACCATCCAGATCATTTTCACCTTAATGTCTTCTTTTCGTAATTTAGAGCATTTTTATACCGACCCCAAGTCATTTGTGACTTGCTGGCACTGACCGTTCGATCTCTTATTCGTTCATTTGGGTTTTATGCATGTTCCCCTATTTTGGAGCTTTTGAAACTTGAATAGTTGACTTTAGTCAAAATGTCAGGTAAACCATCTCATAATGGAATATTTTGATGGTTCCATTAGCTCTGAAATGGTCATTTTAGGCTAGTGGCATGGTCGGTTTGAATTTTGAGGCTTTCGACGCGAGTTTGTGCCATTAGATGTTTTAGCTTTTAAGTTTTGGCCTAAGTTTGACCTTGTCAACATTCTTGGTAAATATGCTCGTACTGAAATTTTGTCAGCCCGATTAGCTCCAAAACATCGAGTTTGGTCTAGAAGGACCTCTAGTTCGGGTCCTAAGGATTTCCATGTGAGTTTGAACAATTAGTCAAGATGTTGGAAAACTTAAAGGCCTAGAGTTGAATTTGGTCAACATACGGAGAATTAGTTGTTGTATGAGAATTCTGTCAGTGACATTAGCTCCAGAATATTCAATTTGGTCTAGTAGAACCTTTCGTTTGGTTCTTGACATCTTCGCTTTGATTTTTGGGTGTTTAAGTGAAAATTTGAGTTTTAGGCCTAATGGGTTCTGAGGGGTTTTTTCTGTGATAGCAATCTTTTTACGGAAATTCGACAATTCCATTGAGTCTGTAATGTCAAATTTAGTGGGGTAGCATATTTGGTTTATTTTTATCAGGTCCTGAGTGAATCCCGAGGGTCCGTTCGGAGACTTTGATAAAGAATGGAAAAAAATCTGATATCTGATGCAGACTTTTTTAGCGACCAGATCTGCCATTACTTAAAGCCAAAAATCAGCATTCAGCCCTCAGTTTCTAAACATAATTTCTCTCTCATTTTAGCTCCATTTTAGGTGATTCACAGGTTGTGTTTCTCAAAATTGGTATGGCTATGCATTGGAGTGCTCGAGACTGTCGAGGGACCTTCGTTTCAGGTAATTTTTGATTTTTAGTTGCTGTCCTCTCTCCTTCTTTAGCTTTAATGGTGATTTAAATGCATGAGCTGATTTCGGGCTATTTCGAGCCTTGAATTGTGTTCCGTTTTGGGATACAAGTTCTGGGAGGTAAAATGAACCTTTTCACAGAGTCGATTTCAGGATTCCCGGTGTGAGTCCCACAATCCCATTTTAGACCCAATTTTGGGTCCATCTATAAAAAATGCAATTTTGGTGTTAAAACAATCATATGGACGTTGGGATTCTATTTTTGATAGTGTGACAGCGTTCCGAGGCCCTACAGAAAGGAAAAGCTCCGACAACATGATTTGGAGCGCGTGTGTTAAGCCTACATGTAGGCTATGTCTTCCCTCTCCTTAGACTGATCTGATTAAGTAATTATATGTTGATTTTTATGAATTTGGGGTTGAATTGGTGGTTAATCATGTTAAATTCCTAGACTTCATGCCTTGGGCTACTTTCGGGTATCCCGAGCGGTTAAAGCATGTCTATTCTATTTATTGAACATCCTGAACTTGTGGTAGTGTTTTAGATTCTTGCATTTCATATTAATTTTTCTTTTCTTGCTCACTTAGCTGACGAGGCGTACTGGGTATCTGCTGTTTTGGTACACATACAACACTTTGCATCTGTTTTCGTGATGTAGGTCTGAGCACCAACTACCAGCATTGACATCGAGCCTGCAGCAATCTGATCCGGAGATGGGGGTGAGCACTTGGTGTTTTGTGCTATACCAGTTTCCATCTAAATATATTGACTTGTCGTTTGCTTTTTAAGACAGTCTTGTATCTCTGGTCCACTTTTGGGACTTGTTCTCATTTTTCTCATTTTTTTAGTAGCTCTGTACATGTGACTTCCACATTATGGGACGGATATCTTATTTGTATATATATTGTCTTGATTCCGCTTCTTTATCTATGATTCTTGTTAGCTATGTTCTTGTTATAGTTTGAGTTTAGTTTTATGCCCTCAATCCCATTACTTGTAGTTCCGAGATACGGATTGGCTTGCCTACTGGTGGGTTATAGTAGTCGCCATCATGACTCGAGGAATCGGGTCGTGACAAGTTGGTATCAGATCATAGGTTCACCGATCTCACCTGTACAGAGCTAACATCTAGTAGGGTCATACGGATCAGTGCGGAGATGTTTGTGACTTATCTTCGAGAGGCTACAAGATGTCGTTAAGAATATTTACTGTTTTGTATCCTTTTCATGCATCATATTTCGAATTGGTTTCATGGGATATCACTTGTTACACTCTTTCACAAGATAGCTCATAAACCATCGTGCCAATAAGTAGCGGGAATTACAAACCGCCGCTAAATGTGATTTTAACCCCCGCTATCTAAGCAATTTTTTGTAGTGTGCTACATATACCAGGGAAATTATTCCCAGCCCTTTTGTTATTATGCCAAGTTCTTTGCCGGTGAGTGTTATTATGTCGAGGTCTTTGTTAGCGAGAGTTATTATGCCAAAGTCTTTGCCAGCGAGTGTTATTATGCCGAGGTCTTCGTCAGCTATTGTTTTTATGCCGAGGTCTTTGCCGGCGAGTGTTATTAGGTTGACATCTTTTACGTCTAGTGTTATTCTGTCGAGGTCTTTGCTGATGAGTGATTTGATGTTAAGGTCTTTGCCAGCGAGTGTTACGATGTCGAGGTCTTTGCCGACGAATGTTGTCGTGCCGAGGTCTTTTCCACGAGTTTTATAAGTCAATGGCAAATGATTTCGTCTAGTGATGATCATTGTGATTTGATACACTTAATGCTTATGAGTTACTTACTTGTCAATTGTAAATGATGTACTTGTTATGTGTGACTGAATTGCTTGCCATTGAGATTGACTTATTTGTTTTGTTGATTATTGAATTTTGACGATTGAACAGTGAATATTAGGCCTGTGAGCTATGTGTTGTAGAATTGCTTGGTTGGGTTGATTTATGTGCAGGTTGTAGTTTTAGGAGGTTCGGTTGGAGTGTGAGGGGTATTCTAGCTAGTTGCTTTGTTTAGTAGGTTGCTTGCTATATACAATATTGTTGGTACTCACCCTTGCTTCTACACTTGTGTAGGTTCCGATCCCGAACCCGTGTGACTATTTTCTCCTTCTATTAATCTTGAGGCTCGTCAAGGACTTGAAGAGGTAGCTGATTGTCATTCGGTGGACCCTCTTTTCCCTTTTCTTATACTTTGTTCTATTTGAGAAACAAAGCTTGACACTTGCATATATTTTTAAATTCCACACTTATGTACTTAGTGGCTTGTCCCGTGACAACCATATTTTTGGGGTTTTAATAGAAGAATATGTTTTCCGCTTTGGGTGTGTTTGGTATGAAGGAAAATGTTTTCCTAGAAAATGTTTTCCTGGAAAACAAGCAGATTTTTGACTTATTTTCTCATGTTTGGTTGGTCAGTAGAAAATATTTTTCGAAAAAGATTTTTTAGTGTTTAATTTATGAATGAAAATTATTTTTGAGAAAATATCTTTTATTTTCACTAGAGAGTAGAAAATAATTTTGGAATTGAAATTCAAAATATTTGTTAAAAATAAACTTAAATTTTTTGGTGGG
>JAJOOH010044071.1:0-10675 GCA_029582605.1 Solanum gracilifrons
AAAAAAAAAAAAAAAAAAAAAAAAAAAGAATCTATTTTAAAGAATAAAATTAAACTCATGAAGGAAGTTCATTAAAAGAAAGAATTCTGGTGAGGATTCACTTGAGTGACATAGTAATAATTCTTGTCTACCTTGACTGTATTTGATGCTTACACTTATGCAGGAGCGTGTTGAATATTTAGGAGCTGCTTGGTTATGAAAAATACTTTTAGTGACCAATTTTCTAATCATTCTTAGCATTGCACTGCTCTGAATGCCTCTATTCCTTTCCCTTTATTGCTTCCATTTCTTAATCATGGATCATTAGCAAGAAAATTAGACCCGTCCAGAATAAAAAAGGAAAGACTGGTGATGTTCTTCACAATGATGTGGTGGCAAAATCATATGATATTGTTTGGGAAGCTAATAATCTTCTTTCATTTTCTTTTCTTCTAGACAAATGGAGCTCCATATCAGCCGCGTTATGTCAACTACAGAGGGCGTGGTGGAAGAGGAATGGGGGTAATGAATTATGTGCATATTTAAGCCGCCATTATCAGCCCATACATTTTTATGGCATTGTAGTCATAACTGCATCTGATGTCTTATATTTAAATCTATTTTGTTCTTTGTAAATAGTTTCAGTCTGCATCTTCCCCTTTCAATAAGAACTTTTTCTTTGATGGATGGCCAAAGGGGGATTAGTCCAAGATTCTTGCATTCAATTTAAACTAGTTGAGTTAATTCAAACACTAACACAATATATCCATGCATTGTAGGGAACTCTGTAGGCGGAGTATTTCTTAGAACACTGATTTGCTAGTATTTGTTGTTAGTTCTGGTGGCATGACCAAGCATTTGAGTGTGCATGGCGGTACAAGTTATGTGGGTAGGTTTGATTACAAGTAGAAGACTGGTACATGATCCCCACTTTTGTCTGATCGCTCGAGTTTCATTGTCGTTTACCCTGTTTTGCAGTTGTGATGGTTGTTGTACTGGCTAAACTAGTATGTTTGTTCGGGTTTCTGCTATATGAACATGACAGCTAGCGATATATATACTTATATGTTCTTTTTTTTTCTAGGATTTGCTATCAGTATTTTGACTCTGCCGTACAATATTCATGTAGTCTTACATTGAAGAATGAATCTTAAGTCCATAATTTGTGCATTCCATCATTTGACTCGCTGCTTAAATGGATTTACTAAGGTTAATCTTAATGCATTAGAGCAGTCCTTTAGTTAATTGACTTTTGAATTGCTTCGGTCGGGATTGTGATTTATAGTGGATTTGGCCTTTGCTTGGTGTAGTTAATGAGATAGGTTGATTATCTTCCTTGCCAGGTTTCTAGACCAGTAACAAAGTTCGAAGAAGATTTTGATTTTATGGCCATGAATGAGAAGTTCAAGAAAGATGAAGTATGGGGTCATCTTGGTAAAAGTAACAGAGAAGGAGATGGAAATGGCAGTGATGAGGATATCTCTTACAACGAATATGAGGATGATCTTCCTAAGATTGATGTCCAGGTATTTACTTAAATTCTCTTCGACCTCAATTCTAATGCATACCCTTGACCATGAATTTTGGTACTAGTTTTGTGTGTTATGTTTAATCTACCTTTTCTTTCCTGCAGCCTGTTTACAATAAGGACGACTTTTTCGACTCTTTGTCAAGTAATGCACTTGACCATGACTCAAATCATGGAAGGACCAGGTTCTCCGAGCAAAGGAAGATAGATGTTGAGGTATATCTGATTCTTATGCCCTACTTTCCCAAGTATGGTTCTTCTTCAAGAAACTAATCTTGTTTGATGGGTGCAGACATTCGGAGATTTCTCAAGATACAGGGGCGGCCGGGGTGGTCGTGGTCCTGGACGTGGTGGACGTTCTCGAGGTTCATATTATGGAAGAGGTGGAGGTGGAGGTGGAGGTGGATATGGGTATGGATATGGAAACGGAAATGGAAACGGAAACGGGAATGGAAATGGATATGGTTATGGCTATGGTTATGGTTATGGTGGCGGTAGGGGCAGAGGCCGTGGTGTGCCATCCCGTACTTTGTAAAAGCATAGGTGTATTATCAAGGTTGAGCTAGAAGCAAATATCTGCCTCTTTTAGGCAAGGATATTGTTAGTACTATCTAATCCTGTAACTTTTGTGCATCTTTTGTCTGCGTTTCCGAAGAATAAATTCAGGCTGTAAACGTATGTTCAGTTTTCTTTCCTTGGGCTATAGAGCTCATTTTTCTAGCTGCAAATTTCACAATCACAATGGCTGGCTGTAGTCATTGGATGTAATTTGCTTGTTGATTGCAATGTGAAAATTTGACATTTCCCATTTTCCTTCAGTAATTTTCTTGTACAACTCCACCTTTGAACAAGTTTTTTGATATTCTTGTGGTTCCAAAGTATACTTCATTTCCTTCATTATATGCATACATATACACAAATCCAAAAGGAATATAGCAAAGTTTACACATTAGACTAAAATGATATGCAGCTAAAGTGAACTTGTATGATCATTAAGTGAATCTGATCCCAATTAGTCCCCTTCTTTAGTGAAACAAAGTTTCAGAAATTGGTGAGTTTATAGTAGCAGTTATTTCCACATAGCAGAATCTGATATCCTTTACCACAAGGACACTTGAAATGAAGAATCAGACAGTTCCCCATTCTTTCCACCCATACAGCCTCCTCACACAATGCTTCTCCTCCACCACTATCTGTCTCATCATCCTAGTCGAAACCAAGAAAAAAACACCCATTAGTAAACGAAAAAGTGGGGTCTGGGGAGGGTAGAGTGGAGGTAGAGAGACATGTTTTCGAAAGACTCTCGACTCAAGTGCAGAACTCCATCATAGTAAACAAGAGTAGTTCTAAAAAGCTATTTTTTTTTTTTTGCTCTATTACATTCAACAGATGAGCAACAACACCAGTAAACATAGAAAATGAAAAATTCAATATACCTTTACAATCTTGTTTTCTTCATGGGAAGGTTCTTCTTCTTCTTCTTGAATCATAAGGTCACACCATTGTCTCATTTCTCTCATTCCATCTTTCATTCTCTTTAACCTCTGCATATTACAACAAACAAAACGTAAGATCTCCATTGAAATCAACAACAACAAACTCCGTGAAATCCCACAAAGTTGGGAATGGAGAGGGTAGAGTGTACGCGCCTTACCACTACCTTACTGTTTTTAAAAGACCCTCGATTATTTTTTTTCAATAAAAAACACCCAACATTGAGAAAAAGGAACTGAAACTGAAAAGCCAAGATATAGGAGTATTACCATTGTAGTAGGAGATTCTTCATTGTTAACTGAACCACCTAATTCTTGAACATTTGGTGACCAGCTAGCTGTTCTTGCAACAGCAGAGTGAGTTGGGGATTTCTGGAAAATCAAAATGAAGAAACAGAAATTGTTAAAATTTAGGAACAAATTGAAAGAAAACTAAACGAAATCGAAAGAAAATCGAGATTTAGAAACAAACAAACCATTGTAGTAAGAGATTCTCCATTGTTGAAATTGAACTCATTTGGTGACCAGCTAACTGTTCTTGTGAGGGTACGGTGAGATGGGGGTTTAGGGGATTTTCCAGTGGGATCTGAGGTAGTCCGATAAAGGGGTCGAGGAAATGGCGGCGCTAATGGTGGTTTCGCCGGAGATGGTGTTGGCGATGGAGTCACCGGAGATTCTTGGTTATTTTGAAGTGGGATTTTTTTGATGAAACCTTGGAAATGGCTACTGTTATTGATGTTGTAGGTGTCTCCGGAACCGCCGTCTGCGGCGGTGGAAATGGGTGGTAGAACGGTGGCAGTTCTTTTTGGAAAGGGCTCTTCCAGAGAAGAAGAGAAACGACAGCTTGAGTGTCTCTTTGCCTTGGTAGTGGTGGTGGCGCCGCCGTAAAGGGTAGTTTTCTTACATGACGTGGCAGATGTCTCTGCTGTAACAACGGTGGCTCCGGCGGCAGCGACGGTGGTGGTGGAAATTTCAGGTGAGAAATGTGGGATTTTCTTGACGGAACGACAAAAATGGTATTGCTGATGAGGAGATTGGTCGCCGGAGAATTTTCCGGTGGTGGCGTCAGCGGCGGAGCTGAGGCGGAGCATGGCTAAGTGAGAATCAACAGAAATTGAAAGTTCGTTTTGCATTTCTCTGTTGAAAAAACTGTATTAACTGAATTGAAAGATTTAAAGCGCCAAAATATTAAGGCTGCGTTTGGATATTTATAGAGTACAGCTCTTTTTTTTTTTTTTTTTTTAACAAATTTTTTTTTTATTTCTTTTTGTTTGTGGTGATCTCTAAATCTTCAAGTTAATTATGGTTATGCTAATTTCTTATATTTTTTTTAATCATCTCGTATTCAAATTCACTAATCTGATTAATTCAAATTTGGATATCTATAGAATACAACTCTTTGTTGCTTATTCTTTTTTTGTTTATTTGTTTTGTTTATCTCTAAATCTTCAATTGAGTCGTAAATTATATTCCATTTTCTATATTTTTGTTATATAATATGGTGTTCTAACTATACTAACGTGAATAATTCAAATTTGTATGGTTTAAGAAATATTGAGTGGTAAACGCTTTCCTCTAGAATTTTTTCGATTTTCAGAACTCAAATTCGAAACTTCATTGCCCTTACATAAGATCACTTGGTTGACTACTTTGATAATAGATTGCCAAAAAAATGCATCATCCTATTACAAGTCTTTAAATTTAAATGGATTTTATACTAGTTAATTAAAAGTAGGTGTGCATATTGGGTGAGATAACAAAATAACACATCTTCAAAGTATATTTCATTTATTATAAAAATTTAGTAATACATTTTATTTCAAACTCACAAACAAAAGCTTTGTAATACATAAACTCTTGAAGAATAATGATACATCTCCAAAGACTTTAAATTCCTTATTATGATATTCTAATAAATATCAACTTAAAATGATCAATTTATTTTTCGACCCACCTCCTCAAACGATCTTATTACTTTTCATGGATTAAACACGAGAAAATTCTCAGCTCAGCTTGAAAACTTTAATTTACTTGCAAGTAGCAACAAGGACCTTCCTAGGTGGAAGAGAAGGCCTTCTACCATGAAGTGTAGCCAAATTATCAAGGAAAAGAACATCACCCTTTTGCCATTTGAATTGTATGCTTTCTTCTTCAATTATTTCTTCACATCTTTTTACTATGTTTTGTGGTATTTCTGTTCCATCAAACATCATGGCTGAGCTTATGTCTTTGCCATACATTCCAACCAATGTATTGAACCACATTCTTCTTCCTTTTCTTCCATCAAATACTTTTGTTAAAAATCTTGGTCCTAAGATTGTCTTTACACCACCATTTGGTAGCCATTCCATTTCCATTCCAAGTGCTTTTGCCCTATAATCAAGAATTTTTTTTAATAGGGTAGTTATTTCGAAGGATAATTAATTTCACGTATGATTACTTAGTTTTACTCACTATAAAGTAAAGACATATATAGAGCTACTTGTCGTAATATTAGAGACCAACTAACTTATATGTAACAACCAAAAGGTTAAAAGTCTTTTTTTTGTGATAATAGTAATGTTTCCATCCCAAACATGTCGATCATTCTATTAGATATATATAGTCTTCCACTAACACAAATATCGAGCAACTCTTCCCTTAAACCTTAGGCAATTTCACAAACTTTTATGATTGTATATACTCAATATAATAAGTTTACCAATATTGGGTAAAATAACTTGTCATAAGCAATAATTTCAAGTTCGAGCCTTCAGTATCACAAAGTGATCTCTTTTAATAAAGAGCTAGCGATTTACCCCTTTCTCCTTCAAAAGTGGAACTTCTAGACACAAATTTAAATTATCGAGCTTCAAAGCAGATATCAAACACCGTATGACAATCAACAAAGTTGTAATAATAAATGATTAAATTACCTTTTTTCAGCTTCAATGGGATCAGAAGTACCAAAAGCATCTTCCCATCCTCTACCTCTCATTGAACCTTGGTCATTCTTACTTGGAGCACTAAATGTGTATTTAAGTCCTTTTTTCTCAATTTCTTCAACAACTTCTGGGAATTCCTCTATCATTCTTTCTGTTACCCTAAAACTTGGAACAAATGGTGTTTCCCCTCCTTCTGGTGGTGGTATTTCACAATACAATATCACTTTCTTAGGAAATTCCTTTATCTACAAATATAACAAATAAGTATGTCATAGAAAAAATGATCATTCAAACACATCAACTCATCTTTACCGTGTCAGTTGAATAACTCCAACTTACAAAATGATCATTTAAACACTTTGACAATTTATGTGTCATGACATCATTAAACGTCCACAGACACAGTGAGAACGAGTTGAAATGTTTAGTTGCGAAATAGTTTGTCAAGTTTTATGTGTTCTATTAGGACTAAAATAATTAGATGTTATGCGAAAGCTGACAAGACAAATATTATTCATTTAGTACTCCTCCAATCATTAATCAAGTTTAATATAATATAATTCCCTTTTAGGCCGTCTAGCCATCTTCATATAAAATTGAAGACCATGCCCAAAGCTAAGTGACAATATTCATTGAAATATTGAAAAACTTTTTAATTTTTTCAATGTGAAAACATTAATAATTTTTTTTTCTCACTAATTAAATCAAAATATTTATAGAAATAGTCACTGGAAAATTTCAATGGAAAAAATGGTGACTTTTCAGTAATGAATATGCAAATATCTTAAACGACAGATAATACAATATATGATCAAAAATGAAAAATTGAGAAAAAAAAAAAAAATACTTACAAGGACCATTTCATGATGATAATATATAAATTCAGAAAGGGGTCCTTCATTAGCAGTCCAAACTCTCTTGTAAATATGTGTTCTTGGTGCTGGTCCAACATATCTAATATCTTCCCAACCAAATACTTCAACAATATCATTAAAATTTTGTGCATTTTTTACATCAAATCCTCTTAAAAGAACAGCACTATTTTTTGTAATCATATTATCAAACCAATCCTTATTATTTTCCAAATATTCAAGTAATGAATTTATGTCATTCTTGTTATTTGGTTCAATTGGATTTAGAACTAATGGCATAATTTCACCATCAACAATTTTTTCTCCTTCACATTTTCCCACTTTAAAATCCTTGCAATTGTATTCCATTTTTTTTTCTTTTTGTAAATTGATAAAATAAAATAAAAACTTGATTTGTTGAATTGGAATTGAAGGGTTTTATGGTATTTATAGAAGAAAAAAGGGAATCCAAATAATGATGGACAATGTTGGTCTTTGGGTTCTTCATTTGTCTTTGTGTGATTAGTTATTTTTAAACTATGGTTTGGTGTATTTGTTTGTGTCATTTTGTTTTTATTAATATAACTAAGTTTTCTTGTTTTGCTTGGTAAACAACTACAAGATTATTTAATGACAAAAAGGGGAAAAATAAAAAGAGGTATAATCTTGCTAATTACATATTCTTAATACTCCATCCATTCCCTAATTATACAATTTTCCAACCTAATATTAATTGGAGAACATTAATAATCAAACTTAGAATTTTACTAGTGCCAACACACACATCATCTAATACACGGTCAATTAATGTTTGACTAAAAGTCTTTTTCGGCATTATCTCATTCCGAGGACTCATAGAAATATATACCTCGGACCATCGGATGGTGCTATTATTCATTCGATGTGCAAAAATGTGTTGAACTATGTACTTTCACAAGTTCGTGAGTGAAATATCTAGCATCGATAGAATAGTATCCACAACTCCTTTACATGCTTCGTAGCAAGAAAAGATGTATTATGTTAAAGAAAATCCTTAAATAAAGATAATACTTAATTGATGTTCTCTAAGAAATATAAAAAATAAATTGAACAAGTAAAAATGATCTAAGATAAACCATCATGTCAACTTTATTGATGTCCTTTTAAGTAAATTAAATTATTAGCTTATGAATATATATAGCTGTCTCTAAGACATAAGAAACTGAGGTCCAATTTGTACTTAGCTTTAATTTTTACCTGAAAAAAAATCAGTAACATTGTTGGCATCAAACTGTAACAAGGAAACATATATGTGATTAATTTATTAATTAACTTATGGAATTAAGTGCTCCTACTTAATCCTAATATTATATGTAGATTGAAGAAATAATAACTAAGGAATTTTTCATGAAAGCCTAAGAAAGAATAATAATTAATAAAGGACCTACTAGAAAATTGTGATTATGAATCATAATAAGTATGATGTATTAAGAGAATTATACCTTAGGATTTATATAGTACTATTAACATTTTAATCTATTTCGAAAAGAATTGATACACTTTTCTATTTTTATCGATAAAATTCTGTAATTTTAATGTTTTCATATTATCTTTCTCTTTAATGATATACAAAATAAAAACGATATGATTATAAATTACTAAGTGGGGTGAGGGTGAGGTTGGAGGGGGGGGGGGGGGATGGGCTGCATATGCTACAAAATTAGGGATGCCAATGGGGTGGTGTGGGGCGGGGGTGGGGTGGGGTGATTTTAACTAGTAAAATTTTTAATCCGCTCCGCATAACAATTTTTTTCATTTTCATTCCGCTCTGCCCCATCCCTGCATAGACCCGCCCCACATGAATCTGCCCCACATATTTTTTTATATTTTCTTTTTCTAGATAAGTTTGATAATAAAAATAAAATTTATTTTTTCATTTAAGTTGTATTAATTTAATAGATAATGACTTAAAATTTTATTTTTTAGAGGTCAATTGTGAAACATGTAAGAAATTGTATTATTTTTTATTTTTCTTCATGTTTTGTCCTTATCATTAAATACTTATTCTCCAATTTATCTTCCAAGACCTAATACTAAACATCAATTAATAAGGATAGTGTAGTAAAATACTTATATCAATACTTTTTCTATTCAACAATAGTTGTGCACTATTGACTTGACATATCTCTTAAGAAACAATAAATAATAGGGGTAATATTACTATATTAACCTTTAACTTTATTAAATTTAATGTTTTGAAAAATATGTTAGATGATACATAATATTTAATAGCTCTTAATTTTCTAAATTGGGCAAGTATTGTTGGATAACTATTTTTAGTATAGTACTTCCTATGTCCCTAATTACTTGTCCACTTTTCATTTTTAGTTGTCACTACTTATTTGTCCATTTTGACAAATCAAGAAAGAACAATTTTATTTATCTATTATACCCTCAATTAATTACTTTGAAAAAAGGTAGAATTTCTTGAAAATCTTAAGTTTTTAATTTATCCACTTCATAATTAATATGTATAAAATGGTAAACTCACTATGTCAATCATTGATTTCTTAATAGGTGTACCAATTAAAAAATGAACAAGTAATTAGGGTCAGAGGGAGTAGATAACTATTGTTGGACGGATGAAATAATTATTTTCTTAATAGCTGTGCTAAGTCACCAAATAAAAATGGACGGAGAAAGTAATTAGGAAAACAACTATTTTGTTAAGAAGAAAGTGGACCCCTAAGGTATTTTTTGAATTCAACAAATTATTATAAAAATTCAATTTGGTTTCTTGGAACAAAAACGTAAATAAGAAGTGACATTAATTTGCAAGAAGTTAATATCTTCATTAATGCAAATTAAATTACTCCGCAAAATACTGTTCAATGTTTAATTGTAGTTTTTTCGCCTATTTGTATTTCTTCCCTTTAAAAAATGTATCCAAATTAGTTCAACTTCGTATCTTTTCGACATAAATGATATATTTAAGAGATATAGTATTTCTTTGGACTCGAATCGAAATTAAAGTAGTATCACCTTCTTTTTAATTTGGTGATAGCTTAAGATCGACCAAACTTTGACCTTCAATAAATGAATGGACTAATCCAACTTTATAAATCTAACATGAAAGACCGTTACTATGTCATAAACAATGTAATATAGGCTTTAAAGAGGATTTTCTCATCAATAAATATTCAGGATAGTGTGTCCATAAGGTAGGTCATACTGATCATCAGAGGCCATGAACCAACTTGGTCAACCAATCAATAATTACTCAAACAACATTATGTTGCATTACAATTTTCGATAGAGAAGATGTTTGAAACCTCCCACTATAAAGAAGAAGAAAGTTGTAGTAATCGAATGCTATTAAAACAAATAAATTAAAAATTACGACGAAATAATCTATCTTATTAACCATTTCTAACTCATGATAAAAATAACTGAAAATTCATATAATATGATTAAATTTGGACCCTCTTTACTTTATTCTATGTATTTAGTATAGAATGACTTTCATAAAAAAAAAAAAAGTCTTTTAACAACATACAAAGAAACGATCATCAAAAGTATATATCTCATTTTAAAAAAAAGAAGGTGACCACATACTTTATAATAATACTGGTGAAAAAAGTAAAAAGGAAACGGTGTGGCCTTAATTTAGTCATATCTTTAACCCTTTTTTTAGTGGAGGATTGTTCAAGTTTTTAGTGATATCATGTAACGAAATAGATCACTTAATTCATATTCAAAAATTAACTTACGAGGGAATTATTATTCAAATCTTTCATTCCAAGTTGATGTGGGACACTCGACACTTATTTAAACAAGTAATATTTTTTTAGCGAGTTTCTTATATCAATTATCACTTTTTTTTTATATTAAGACATAACTCGATGTTGAGTTAACCTATAT
>JAJOOH010044087.1:0-10195 GCA_029582605.1 Solanum gracilifrons
CCAAACCCCGAAAGAACAGAATTTGAGGTACTGTATAATGAGGAAGAGAACTTCCTTGAAAATCAAGGAGGAGGATTTCGTCCAAACTATCCAAGGGTGGGTGGATATATGGGTTAAAATAGAGATGATGGATGGAGAGAATGTGACAGAGAATGGCATGACTGTAATGCACCTTAGAAGGAAAATAATGGTGGAAAGGGAAGATACGTCCCACCTCATGAATGGCAAAAGCCTAAAGATCAAAGAGCTGACTCGGAGAAATTATGAAACGGAAGACATGCTTGCACACATTTTCTATAAGGTAGAACGGCCGGACAAAGTGCTGAAAGAAATGAAGGAGGATGTCTCTACACTTAATCAGACGGTCACCTCACAATTAGTGTCCATCAAGCAATTGGAAACGCAAATGGGTCAAATTTCATCTCATTTGAACGTAAGGGCAAAAGGTAGGGTTTCCTAGTGACACAATTGCCAACTCCAAAAATGATGCTTTAATTGGTATTTCCGTCGTGCCACAACATTAAATAAGGTGCTTCTTGGGAGGCAACCCATATTTTTGATGTTTTAAAATTTTGCCTTTGATTAACGAGTGTTGATTTTGCAGGTTAAAAAGTGAAAAGTATTGGAAAATGGGTAATAGGCTAGCTAAAAGTCCAATTGGTGACACGCCGAACAGGTCGGCGTGCCCGATTTGGCCCACCGTTGAACTGCTCACGTTGATGGGGGATTCTATAAAACTTGGCGAGCCAGAAGCTCAGTTGGCGAATTGCCATACATGTCGGCGAGCCCGACTTTACCCGCCATTTGAAACCCCAAATACCTAGGAGTTCTGTTAAACTCGGTGAGCCAAAATACCACTCGGCGAATCCCAAAGTGGGTCGGTGGACGCGACTTAATTCGCCGGTTGGCATGCGAACTGAAAGCTTTTAAAAAGGCCAAACGGTTTTAAATTCAAAAATCCTTCACTCTCTCATCTTTTCAACTCCCGTACTATCAATCCAATATTAAATTGTTCGTACTCTCGTATTTTTACTCTTGTTGTGTTTGGGATCTTTGCTAAGGACATATTTTGGAACTACTTTGCCTCCTAGCTTTACAAATCTCTTTACAATAAAGGTTGGTTTTTTCGAACCCCGAACATAATTGTTGGTTGAAATCAAATGCTTCTGATACTTTGTTGTTGATATCTATGGGTAATGTCATTTTGATCATCATGTTGTAATTGGTTTACCCGTTCTTACTTGAAATCATAAGTAATTTGCATTAAATCATTGATTCCCATCTCATTGCTTGTTAAAATTGAGTTTAAATTGTGGGGTTGTGTTGTATTTGTTATGGGTCTAGCGGGGTGAAGTCTGAGTATCCCTGAGTTGTGCTAATTTTCAAATTTTGCCTGATGATAGAGCGGTTGACGTCATTCTTAAGGGCAAAAGATGTCAATTGGCCAATTTTGGCCAAGCCGGAGGAAGTCTGAGTACCCCGAGGGCATTAATAATATGGGTCTTGATTTAATTTCATAATGCTGGTGTTTGATTTTGATTTCGTGGGCTGCGAGCTTGATTTTGAAGTACAAGGTGAAAAATTGCCACGTTGGGCCATTTGGCGAGCTGGGTTTAGGTCGCCGAAGGGTTCGGCGGTTCGCCAAAAGTCTTTTAGATCTCCTTTTATTTTTCTAAATTGAGAGTTTATGTTCTGTAACTTTTGGCGATACGCCTTAGCTCTTTGATTTCACTCAGTGACTCGCCGAAAGTACTTCTTGATCGCCCTTATGCGCCCCTATTTCTTTAAATTATTCTGCATCATTTGGTGAGCCATCTCTAATTTGTCAAATGGTGTTGGCTATACATCAAATGCCCTAGACATTACTGAACAACTTTCAATTTTGAGTTTTTTCGCACTGTACCTTTCGGCGATCCCGACCAGGCTCGACAAAGTGGTTGGGTGACTCACTGATCGGTTCGGCGAGTCTTCTTACAAAAACATTTTCTGGGATTTTTCTAACACTTTGCACATGATTTTATAGGCATAGCTAGACCCAATGTAGTTGGTAGAGACATACCACCCGGAAGTGGGCACGTGGGATCACTATTATAGAGGAAGTAGTTGTTTTCCGAGCAGGGGAGACAAAACTACCTCCAAAGGGAGGTAAAGGCAAGGGCAAGACGCCCATTGATTTTACACTTGCGGAGGAGAGCTCTGACAGTGAGGGGGTTTACGCCACCCACCTCGCCATATCAGGTAATGATGATTAGTCCTAGAGGGACTCTTAGGCTTCTATCTCAGAACCTGAGGATGATTAGTTTCTACAGGCCAGGAGATCGGGGTTACATTCCAAAGTGATGAATGATCTATCTAGGATCCCAGTGCCTCCTCCTACAACTCCTCTAGCTGCTACCCCAGCAGAGGCAATAGTCCTGGCACCACCAGCACAGGGTCGTCTTCCCCGGTCACACAATCTACTAAAGACTGAGGGTTTGAGGACTATTTTAGAGGAGAAGAGATTGTCACTGACGTTGTGGTGGAAAGATACCATGAGGTGTGGAACTCTTTCAAGTTCCATATTTTGAGATATTTAGAAAATATTAGGGGTCCCTACATTCCCAATTGGACCTATGAGTTCCATTAAGCCTAAGGTGAGCTAGTGTCGAAGGGGAAGAAGAAGGCCAGTGCCTTCAAACCGATAGACTTCGTGATGGTTCGTGTAAAGAAATTTAAATGTCGCTGCTCAGATATCAATGTTGTACTAGAATGCTCCTTGGATATTATGCATGATTACATCGACTTGGTCCAGAAGAAGACCTTGGGACCATAAGGGATGGCTCGCACCCCTTATATCTGATGCCACCCCGTGGTGGATAGAGGCAGGTGCACCAATAGAGAAAAAGAACCGAATGTTGATGCCATATACTGGTTTAGATTCATCAGTAGCACCATTATGTCGTCCTACAACGAGTCCATCCTCAGACACCCATAGGAATCCTGCCTAGGGCCAATCATTGGCCGTGATGAGCTGAATTTGGGGTTGTTGATTAAGTAGAAGATAGTCATGAGGGCCAAGTAAAGAGAGACCTTGCTCCTATTCTCGGTGCTGATCACCGAGTTGTGCAGACGGGATCGTGCTCCTAGAGATGAGAAAAAAGATGTGAAGGTGACACCCACCTCCTCTAATGACATCCAGCATAGTAAGACCGAGTATTATGGGATGAGGCTAACACTAGGAGGGCAGCACCGGTGGATACATCCCCATAGGTTGACGTTGACATGTTGCCGACAGAGGCAATGATGCCACCTCAGGATAGTGGGCCATCAGTTACTTCTGGACCTTTTGCTTCTAAGTCCCCTAGTACATTTGTTGCATAGGGTCAATCTACTTTTGTTGCTTCTGCCTCCCGACCCCTAACACCTAGGCTCTGCTTTACAAGATGGGCCATTTGGCCCAATCTACTGATGTGCGTACCTCCCTGGTAGGGGATGTTATGCCTGGGATAATAGAGCGGACTATTGTTGCTGCCTTAACCCCCAGAGTATTGTGTTCAGATTGAGAACCACAAGTTTGCCTTGGATGCCCTCACTATCATAGTGGATGAGTGTAAGAAGGCACAGGGAGCTAAAGTTGTTGTGACAGCCTTGAAGGCTGTATTATGCGGCTGCGTAGAGATATGGACTAGCTAAAGTCCACTTACCTGTCGATGATGTTTGGGATGGTGGAGATTCCTGACATGCCGAGCGTAGATATTCGATCTTGTTTTGTGGTGTCTTCGACTACTAACAGAGATGAGACAAGAGTTGATGATGTTGTTGCTGAGTTCGAGGCTGAGACAGATGCGGAGCAACTTGGTTTTCATGAGGAGACAATCTATGATGATTTAGCTAACTTGGAGGGTGCCATGTTTGAGACTGCTAGGTAGGGAACGCTTCAAGACATATCTATGGTGGGCTCCACTAGAGCCAAGGATTATGAGACATCGGGAACTAATTCCTAGATAGAGGGAGTTACCGACATGCAGACTTAACCAGGCCTAGCGTGGAAAGATGATTTTTTCTTTGCCTCTTTTTTTGTTCTTCTCTTCAGACTTTTTTTGTTTTAGTTGCATTTGAGGACAAATGCGTATTTTGTTGGTGAGCTGATGTATTCCCATACCTACCACTTTTGGGTTGTTTTGTGAATATTAGTTTGATTTTGATTGTATTTTTTGTGAATATTGACGCTTATTGGTTTATATATTTTGGTTGTTGGATTATGGTTGTTGATAAATTTTGGCCCATTGTTTTAATATGAATATGGTGTTGAAATGATTTTGAACCAAGTTTAAAATTTTTACGACCCCTTTTGTATGTGATTGTGGTTGTTCTTGTGCAAATATGAGTGTTGGTTATGGACAATACCGATGACTTGAATAATGCTCTTAATTGAACAAAATTAATGTGAGGCTACAATGAGGAAAACTATGTTACATAGGTAATATGTGAACTTTTAGCATATCATTATGACTATTAGATTGTCGATTAAGTCTCTTGTGATGAACATTAAATGCTAGCTAGAAAGTGTGGAGTCTTGTTTGATAATTTTATCAATGCCTTGTGTTGTGAGGTTGACTTGAACATTGCGCTTGATGACACCTAGAATTTTCCATGTTGGTCCGATTAATTTCGTGAGACAAGAAATTGAAATGACCTTAGGCAAATGTTTTGAAGAGTGAACCAATTTAACATTATACCTTTGTGGCTAACCTTGTAAGAAGTGTGAACCTTGTTTGGCACCTTTTCAGCCTATCCTTTTCTTTGGAATAAACTTGAACAACTTTGACCTTTTTATTCCATTACCCATAACATTCATGAAGTATTGGTTCTTTTGAATAGCCATTGTAGGCCAAAATCAGAAGTTTGGGGTGTGGTGAAAAAGAAGGAAAATCAAGAAATGTGAAAAACATTCCCCCTTTGATGGTTTGTTTTGAAAAAGATGGAACCCCTCCATGTAAAAAGAGAGAGAAGAAAGAAGAGAAAAAGATTGGAAAAAAAAGAGAAGAAGTTCTAGACCAAAGTGTGTGAAAATAGTAAAAGAAATGGGGTATCCGGTGATTCATGTTTAGTTGACTAATGGGGTGAATTATGAACCTATTTGAATGTGAAAGAGAAAGAGAAAAAGTGATTTTCCGACCATATTTCATGAAGGTAGAAGCCATTAAGCCTAAAAGATCATACCTTTACACTCAACCCCATTACAAGCCTTTAAAAGACCTTTGTGATCTTGAGTGAGCTAAAACGAATGTTGATCGGAAAATAAGGGCAAACCCACTGTGGGTGGAGTGTCAGTATTTTGAGCTATTCAATGTTTCTGTTACATTTGTGCCATACATATATTCAGTTAGGAGTAGACTTAGCACCGAGTTGGACTAGGGTTCAGAATACCCTCATAGCCCCTGAACTACGTACCTCTGTAAGAGTATAAGTCCCCTCCATTGAGCATCAGATTTAGTGAGCATGTCAGTCATGCCTTTATACTTCTGTCAAGGTATATTGGGTCCTCTCGATGGGGAGTATACATCGGACTCCATGTTTAGCTCACGTGCTTTAGGTCGATTAATAATAGCTCCCACAGTCAGACTCTTAGTGCATTTGACGAGGTTTTCAATATATAATTCAGTATTCAGTTTAGCATGTCATGTTCATGATTATTACCTTGTCATTGCATTAAGTTTAGATCCTGGTTATCTTTCCAGTACTTACATTCTTATGTAATTTACAGTATATCTGAGTTATATTTTGTTCAACTTTTACATATATTTATTCAGCTTAGTATCTATATCTTGCATGCTCAGTACATTCCAAGTACTGACTCATACTCTGCACTACATCCTTTCATGATAAAGGTTTAGGTGCTCAGCATTCAGACCGCGCTTAGATTGATTCTCGGTAAGCATTCAGCAGCTTCAGTGGTGAATCCTCATATTCCGAGGACAGTATACATGCTTTTCATTTTAGTCTTTTATTCAGTTTTGAGTTTTGTTAGAGATAGTTAGGGAGCATCTTCCAGCAACTCAACTCAGTTAGAGTCTTTTCAACATAGTAGTAGAATCATCTTGGATTGTTGAGTTTATCTTTCAGTTATCACTAAACTCTTAATATGTTATATATTAAGATTAGTTGGGTTGCTCCCCATTTCAGATAGCCACTGTTTTAGCTTCCGCATAGTTCATGTTTATTTGGTTATCTTTGAATATGCTTATGATATGTCAGACACAGGGTTAGCTTGGGGTCAATCGTTATCTTAGGTCCCGCGTTACGTTAAGCGGGTAGCCTCGGGGTGGAAAAACATGGTATGAGTGCATTAGGTTCAAGAGTCATAGGATGTCTAAAAGTCGTACTAAGCAGAGTCTCTTTCATGGGTGTCAAGAGCACCTCATCTATGAGGGGGTGGCTACAAAGTGTTTTAAGAAAAACTTCACTTTCCTTGCTATTTTTATCATGTGTGTGTATGAACTCTATTCAATCACGTTCTAATTCTTGCTCGTTGGATTTCAGAAAATGCCTCACAGCAGAGCTAATGCAAGGAATCAACCAGCACCTCCAGTAGACCCATTGAAGGAGCAAGACATGCATGTCAAGTTCATGGCTGCTTACCAAGTACTTGCTCAGGCCATGACTACCCAGGTCAATTAGTAAGTTTTATTCCCAGCTCTGCCAGAGACTAAAACTGCTATAGTAAGAATCCAAGACTTTACTCGGATAAACCCTAAAAAATTTCATATGTCTAATTCGGAATTAGATCCATAAGAGTTTCTCGACTACATCTAAACGGTAACAAACATTATGGGCGACACACAAGTCGAGAGTGTAGATTTGGCCGCCTATTAGTTGAAGGGAGTGTCCTACACTTAGGACCAGCAGTGGAAGGAATCTTGTGGCATTAGTGCATGTCCAGAAACTCTTTCCGAACCCTTCTCAATCCCTACTACAGTAGGTGATCCAGTTATTGCTGGACGGGTATATAGAAATTGCCCTGTCAGAGTCTCTCAGAGAGTCATCTCAACAGATCTTGTAGAGTTAGAAATGGTAGATTTTGATATCATTCTAGGCATGGATTGGTTACATTCTTGTTATGCCTCTGTCGATTATAGAACTAGAATCGTTCAATTTCAGTTTCCAAACAAGCTAGTCTTAGAATGGAAGGGTAGTAGCTCACTACCTATGGGTCAAATTATCTCTTACCGTAAGGCCAAAATAATGATTTCCAAAGGGTATATCTATTATCTTGTTCGGGTTAAGCATTCAAACTCCGAAACCCCAACACTTGAGTCAGTCCTAGTAGTAAATGAGTTTCAAGAAGGGTTTTTAGAAGATCTTCCCGAAGTTCCTCTCGAAAGGGAAATCGACTTCGGAATAGATCTCCTTACAGATACCTAACCCATTTCGATTCCTCCTTATAGAATGGTTCCAGTCGAACTGAAGGAATTGAAAGGGAAGCTGAAAGACTTTCCAGATAAGGGTTTAATCAGACCTAGCATCTCAGCATGGGGTGCTCCACTGTTGTTCGCGAAAAAGAAAGATGTTTCTCTGAGAATATGCATTGATTGTCATCAGTCGAACAAAGTGACCATCAAGAATAAGTATCCCATCCCCAGGATTGATGACTAGTTGGACAAACATCAGGGTGCTAGTTGTTTTTCTAAGATAGACCTGAGATCTGGTTATCATCAGCTCATAATCATAGATAGTGACATTCCGAAGACAGCCTTCAGAACTCGGTATGGTCATTATGAATTTGTAGTTATGTCTTTTGGACTAACAAATGTTCCTACAACATTCATGGACTTAATGAACAGGGTGTTCAAACAGTACTTGGACTTGTTCGTTATCATCTTTAACGATGATATCCTTATTTATTCTCAGAGTAAGGAGGAGCGTGCGACTCATCTGATAACTATTCTGCAAACTCTCAAAGATTACCAATTATTCTATAAGTTCATCAAATGTGAATTTTAGTTACAGTCGGTCGTTTTCCTTGGTCATATGGTATCTAGCAAAGGAAGTTAAGTGGATTCTCAGAAATTTGAGGCAGTGAAACATTAGATCAGACCCACCTCTCCAACAGATATCCGAAGTTTCTTGGGTTTGGTACGTTATTATAGGAGATTTGTTGAAGGATTTTCATCCATAGCTTCCCCCATTAACCAAGTTGACTACAAAGAAGATCAAATTTCAGTGGTCAGATAAGTGTGAAAAAAACTTATCAGAACTAAAGACTAGGTTGACTAAAACTCCGGTCTTGACTCCGCCAGATAGTTCAGACGAGTATGTAATTTATTGTGATGCATTCAGGGTCGACCTAGGTTGTATGTTGATGCAGCGAGGTAAGGTCATAGCTTATGCTTCTAGATAGCTTAAGGTTCATAAGAAGAACTACTCGGCTCATGACCATAACCTTGTAGTCGTAAGATTTGCCCTAAATATTTTGAGACACTACTTGTATTGTGTTCATGTTGATGTGTTCACAGACCATAAGAGCCTCCAATATGTGTTCACCTAGAAAGAGTTGAATCTCCCTCATAGGAGATGGCTTGAATTCCTTAAGGACTATTACATGAATATGCTTTACCATCCTTGTAAGGACAATGTAGTGGTTGATGCCCTCAACATGTTGTCTATGGGTAGTGTATCACATGTTGAGGAAAAAAGAAAAGAGCTAGCTAAAGATGTTCATCGACTTGTTGGATTAGGAGTTTAGCTGACGGATACATCAAATAATGGGGTGATAGTTCAGAATGGATAAGAATATACATTGGTATCAGAAGTTAAGGAAAAAAGGATAGTGATCCTATATTACTTCGGTTGAAAGGTGTAGTGCATCAACAGAAAGTTAAGGTTTTCTCCCAAGGAAGAGACTGTGTGCTTCGTTACCGCGGTCGCTTTTGTGTTCCTAATGTGGGTGAATTGAGGCAGTAGATCCTTGCAGAAGCTCGTAGCTTGAGGTATTCCATTTATCCATGTGCCACTAAGATGTACCATGATCTATGGAAAGTCATTTGGTGGAACGACATGCAAAGGGACATAAAAGATTTATGTAGAACTTCAGAAACTAGGAGGTATGACTCAGGAGATTAACATTCCTACATGCAGGTGGGAAGTAATAAACATGGACTTCATTACAGTTTTACCTCGTACTCGTAAACAACATGACTCCATTTGGGTGATAGTGGAAAGAGTTACAAAGTCTGCTCACTTCTTGGCTATCAAGACTACAGATTCAGCGGAGAACTACGCCAAACTATACATCCATGAGATATTCAGGTCGCATGGGGTTCCCTTGTGTATCATCTCAAATATATGTCCTCAATTTACCCTTTCATTTATGGAAATCATTTCAAAATGGTCTTGGTACTCAGGTAAATCGCAGTACAACATTTAATCCATAGAAAGATGGTCAAGCAAAATGTACCATTCAGACCTTAGAGGGTATGTTGAGAACTTCTGTGATCCATTTCATGGACAGTTCGGATGATCACCTACTTCTAATAGAGTTCACCAATAATAATAGCTTCCAGTCTTGTATTCAAATGGTCCTATATCAGGCATTATATGGGCGTAGATGCAGGTCCCATAATTGGTTGGTTTGAAGTACGTGAAACAGCCTTGATTGGGCCAGATTCGGTTCATGAGGCTATGGAGAAAGTTCAACTCATTAGTGATAGATTAAAGACAATACTGAGTCGTCAAAAGTTCAATGCAGATATAAGGAGAAGGGACTTAGAGTTTCAAATTCTCACGACCCTTGAATACCCCTTAGATGTAACAAGGCATATAAGACCCCGAGAGGCCTCATACAAGCCACTGCATATCATAATATAAAGTAATAGAAAATATGCAGGAATTTAAAACTTTTAAATACAATCAAAGTATTTTATAAAAGCAAGCGGAAGTCTATCTTGACATTGTCTCAAACCATCTAAACAGAAGAGAATAGAAATATTGGGACACAACCCATACAATAGTCTCAAACATAAAAGAAAGGTAGAAAAGAGATAGGGTGATCCATTCCTCGAATACAATCAGGACTCACTAAATCTTCACTCCACAATCCTTTAGGAACCTAGCCACAAGTGTGTGAATCGGGAACGCCGGATGGTACATTTGATAAGAATGTAGACAAGAGTATGTGTTGGCTAGCATAAACAACATAAACATAAGCATTAGTCAA
>JAJOOH010044109.1:0-10983 GCA_029582605.1 Solanum gracilifrons
GAGTATTCAGGACAATAAGCCTCCTCCAATATCATACATACCCAATCACCAACTCTAGGGACACAAATATGGTCACAAATCCTCAAAATACCCTCGGGATCAAGAGATGCCGATTCAACTTCTCCTCTTAACACCTTGTCTCAAATCATTCTCAACTTGTCATCCTCAAAGTGGTGGGAAAGAATCTGATCCATCAAGGTAGACCTTGATAAGTCGGGAATTTTGACTCATTTAGGGCTTGTTATTGAATGAATTAGTGTCCTAAATGTCTATTTTGTGTTTATAACTGATGTTAAATTGTTTATGTGCAGCCATGAAGAAGGAAGAACAAAACAAGGACATTACATTGCGAAAATAAGCGAAAAATTTGGAAAAGCTGAAGAAAAGAAAAGGTTGGAGCTCGCAAAATCCACTTGGTGACTCGCAGAGTGAGCTTCTAGCTCACCAAAAGGTCCAGCGAGTTGGCTCATGAACTAAGCCAACTCAGCGACTGAAAGTGCACTTCGATGATGCGCTGAATGGAACGACGAGCTCGATCCAGCTTGCCTAAATGAACAAAACAACTACATGCAGGAGTCAAGCTCAAATGGTGAAAAGGTGTGTTTATCGATGGATTGCCGAGTCGTTCAGTGATCACGACTAACTTCACCGATGGGACTGTGTACAAAAATTTTGGGAAGTTTTTTGAAACATACAAATTGATTTTTGAAGAGAGAGAAAATGGTCTTACATAGATTTTAGAGATTTTTACATACTTTTACAATACTGAATATTCTTGGAGAGTGTTTTGAGCTTAGATATTGATGTTTTAAGGTTTTAGTCTTAATATTGGCATTAAGCATTGTAAATTTTGTCATTCCAATGGAACATTTTTTTTGTAACTCTTTCTTGCTTTTTGTTATATTTGGCTAAATCCCCTTTCCTTAGGGGTGTGCCTATGTAATCGAATACATAAATTAGCTTGTGGATATTGTTAATTGCTAGATTTAATGTTGTTTTGAAATGAGTTTAGTTATTTATTCATGTTTTCATTTATGAACAAAAGTTGCAAATTTAGTTCTAGCTTTAGCTCTATATGCTTGCTTGTGAAAGTTGCTTAGAGTATAGTATATGATTGATAGTTGTATTGGCTTAGGTCTTTATAACCCAACTTGATAAAGTGGGTTAAATTAAGGATTTGAGTTGCTTTGCATTGTTAAGCTTGTTGAGGTTCAAAAAAACTCGCTTGAAACATGATAGTTGATTGAAAAATGGTTGTTATAGTTACAATCTATCCTACCCACTACGATTCATCAACTTAAAGCAATTATTCATTAACCATTAAGCGAAATTCGTATTCGATTGCTCACACACTCCTAAGGTTCCCTCTCTATTTGTTCAAACCCCGCATTCATTGTTAACAATTGATTACCAAACTCTTAATATTGATAATTGAAACTTATTGATTTACATTATTGTGTTTTGTTTATTTCTATTCTACAATAAATTAGAACACTTTCATACTTCGTATCTGAATTCTTTTTTGTATCACTCCTTGTGGGATCAACCGCAACTCACCGTTGGGTTTATACTTGTTATTGACCGCAATCACCGTTGGGTTTATACTTGTTATTGACCGCCTACACTTTGAATCATAAGAGATGTAATTGAACGTTATAAAAAAATGACGTCGTTGCCGGGGAGTGGTGTTTAGAGTTCTTTTATTGAAGTATTTTTGTGAACTAATTTGGTTGTTGTAGAACCTTCTTATTAGTGTTTTTGTTTTTTTGCTCTCAATATGTGAAGAAATGGGTGTGAATTGGAGCAATTCAAGTCAACATGGACACAATGACGACATCAGAGACTTGAACGATGTCAATGCGGATAAAATGGAAAGTACCAGTGCTATTCGTTTACCCCAACTATGGGAAACACTATTTTTCATGTGACCAATACTATGCTTCAGCTGCTCCAAATGAAAGGTTTCTTTGGGGGACTTGCTCATAAGGACCCTCATGACCATATTCAGAATTTTGTGTATGTGTGTGGACCGTTCTCCTTCAAGAACTTCTCTCAAAGGTCAATCCAACTCCGTTTGTTTCAGTATTCTCTAGTGGGTAAGCAACAAAGTGGTTGACCTAACTACCAAGGATTTCTATTACTTCTTGGGAGGAGCTCACAAAGGTGTTGTATGAAAGATTCTTTCCTCCTTCGAGGATGTTGAAATTGAGGGACAACATTTAAAATTTCAAGCGGATTGATGGTGAACCCATTCATGAGACTTGGTTGAGGTTTCAAAAGCTATTTCTCAAATGTCCTACTCATGGGTTGCCGGATAATGTTATTTTTCAATATTTTTACCGAAGTCTTGACACCGTCAACAAGGGTGTCACCGATCAACTTATTTGGGATGGAATTATGAGACAACCATTTGCCGTGGTGTCATCTTTGCTTGATGAGATGGCCAAGATTAATCGAGCATGGAATACAAAGGAGGATCATGTGTCTCCTCTCAATGTTGGGTTGACTAAAGAACAAATGGAAAAGAACCAACAGGTATGACCGTGGTTCCTAATGAAAAAGGGGAGCTTGTGCCAATGGGACCAGTTAGCGGTTGGTGTATATGTATAGAATATTGTAAGTTTAATGCGCGGACCGAGAAGGACCATTTTTCGATGCCCTTTAGGGATCAAATACTTTATGGACTTATGGGCCATTGATGGTATTGCTTCTTAATGTTTGGGCTGAATCTTATGACTATCATCATGAATATATCGTCAAATTATGGACACATGAAACACATGATAAATAAGAGACAATGCCAAGGCTAAAGCTAGTCTATACGCCACCAACCCAATTGGATCAAAATCCTCATAAAGACCAATCTATCTAGGATTTAGCTTTCCTTTCCTCCTTTATCTCATGACTCCTTTCATAGTAAAAACTCTTAAAAAGATTTGTTTACCCTTCATGAACTCCTTATCACAAACTTTCTTATTAGCATAAGTCTTTTATCTATTTGGTACTGTTCAAAGTCATTTTCATAACAAAATCTCATGAAACTTTCTTCAAAGTTTGCTGAACAAAATGTAGACCTAATAGTTGTGCTTCACCAGGTTCAAATAATCCAATCGGTGAGCGATACTTGTGATCACGTAAAGCCTTATACAACGTCATTTGTATGTAATGTTGTACTACAGTTGACATGTGAACCCAATGACTTCTTATAAGACCTCGAGAAATTAGTAGTAGGCTGTGCACCCCAATCAAATATTATTCAAATAAGTACACTATAAAGTTGAATTATCTCGAAGTAAAATATTCACTATCTACTTTATGGTATGAGTAATCCGATCTAATATGAATGTGTATATTTTGTGAGACTGTCCACAATCACTCGACTCGAGTCATGTTCTTGAAAGTATTCAAGTTTAATTTTACCTTACTCCACTGAATTTTTTATGTTCATATTTGACATGTTTACCGTTTAAGCAACTAGTAATATGTTCTAAAATATTAGCCTTGACACCTTTCCACCAGTACAATCCACACAAGTCTTGTTACATGTTCATAGCACCAATGTGGATGTAGTATCACAAACTATGAGCCTTTTCAAGAATTAGCTCCTTCACATCACCCACAATGGAAATACACAGTCTATCATGATGACGTACATACCTTTGCCATCAATAGTGGCCTAACACCTTTATTCTGCACTCGATCTCATAGTCTAGCTAGATCACGATCGTTATATTGACAAGTCTTAAGGACCTGGATAGTTGTACCACCATATCCGTAAGCAACCTGTCAAATATTAAATGATCAATTCAAACTTTCTAATTGAATAAAACCTGAATATCTATAACCATAGGTCGATTTTCAGCAGTAATTTGTGTTAGGATCGAAAATAAGTAGGTGTAATGAGGAAGCTAGAAAAGCAAACCTCGAAAGACCAAGAGTAAGAAGACAAATGAGAAATATACCAAAAGATACAAAAGATTTAACGTGGCTCGGTCAATCGACCTACGCCCACAACTGAGATGAGCAATCCACTATAAATATGAGATTATCAAATATAGAGAGAAATAACCTCAACCAATTCCATCGGAATACAAGGAGGTTCACAATTTCTTTCCCACAACCAAAACTCTCAAAACCCTAGGACCACATTGTGAATGCTAATTAAGTTAGAAGGAACAAGCCTATATTTATGGAGTCCTAAAACCTTTCCTACAAGAAAAGGACTAGTCAAAATGTTAAAACATTTTCCTAAAAGGAAAACCTATTTATGGCAAGAAATCAGGGCAAATAAAACCCAACAAATCTCCCCCTTGGCCTGTCTGACAAAATAAATTTGTCCACCTTCTTCACATAATCTTTAGGATCGTGCATATCTTCTCCATAATCTCCTACATCAAATCTACGTCTCGACATAAAGAACCTCTTTGAAACAATTTCTCCAACAAAAATCTTCAACACTGTCAGAAAAGTTGCGGCTAGAACTACACCCGCCAAGATGAACACCCATCTTTAAAATGGTTCCATCCTTGAACCATGACTTTGATACCACTTGTTAGGACAAAAAATAAGCAGGTGTAATGCAGAAGCTAGCAAAGCAAACCTCGAAAGACCAAGAGTAAGAAGACAAACTAGAAATATATCAAAAGATACAAAGATTTAACGTGATTCAGTCAATCGACCTACGTCCACAAAGGAGATGAGAAATCCACTATAAATATGATAGTACCAAATATAGAGCGAAATAACCTCAAACAATTCCCTCGGAATACAAGGAGGTTCACAAGTTCTCCTCCACAACCAAAACTCTCAAAACCCTAGGACTACACTGTGAATGCTAATTAGGTTAGAAAGAACAAGCCTATATTTATAGAGTCCTAAAACCTTTCCTACAAGAAAAGGACTAGTCAAAATATTAAAATATTTTCCTAAAAGAAAAACCTATTTATGGTAAGAAAACAGGGCAAAAAAACCCCAAACAATTGGGCCAAAGTACCCATAGACTTCCTACTCATGGCGTTTGTCATCACATGTGTCTTCTCGGGATGATACTAAATATTAAGATAATAATCTTTATGTTTATATAACCACTGTAGTTGTCAGATTCAAATATATTTGCTGGAATATGTGTTTCAGACTCTTGTGATCAATATAGATTTCACACGACTCAGTAAAAAATAGTGACACCAAATCTTGAGTGCAAATAAAATTGTGGCCAATTCTAAGTCATGAGTCAGATAATTTTTCTCATGAATACTTAGCTTTCAAGAGGCATGTGGCAACTCTTTACTATCCTATATTAAGAAGTAACCCAATACGACTTGAGATGCATCATAATAAATAGTGAAACTACCCTCCGTCGTAGGTAAGGTCAAAATCAGAGTGGTAGTCATCACTGTCTTTAATTTCTGAAAATCTTCTTCACATTCATATGACCATTAAAAACCATAGCTTTCCAAATTATAAATGTGTCAATAGAGTGGCTATCTTCGAGACACCCTCCACAAAACTTCTGTTATATCCAACTAGTCCTAATTAAGAAGTTGTGTATCTCTATAAGAGTACTAGGTTAAGGCCAATCTCAAACTGCTTCCATCTTCTTTGGATCAATTTAAATTTCATCCCGTGACACCACGTGTCCCAAAAGGAAATTGTGTCCATCCAAAACTCACATTTCGAGAACATGACATAAAGCTTTCATCCTCTAAGTGTCTACAACAAAACTCTCAAGTGTTGTTCATATTCAGACTCACTCGTAGATCAAAATATCACTGATGAACACAATCATAAAATTGTGTAAGTATGGCTTAAATAGCCTGTTCATGAAGTCCATAAATATTGCGGGTGCATTATCTAGTCGAAAGGCATCATAAAAAATTAAAAGTATCCATATCTTGTTTGAAACACTGTCTTAGAGATATTTTCGATCTTGATTCTCATTTAATGATAGTCTGATCTCAATTCAATTTTGAAAAAGTGAGTAGCTTCCTATAGTTGATCGAATAAGTCATCAATTTGAGACAAGCAATATTTATTCTTGATTATTACTTGATTAAACTACTTGTGGTCAATGCACATTCTCATCATGACATCTTTTTTTTCACAAATAATATATATGCACCTTGAGGCGATACACTAGGCATGATGAAACCCTTAACAAGTAAATTTTGGAGTTGAACCTTCAATTCTCTTTATTCAGCTGGAGCTATACAACATGAAGTAATAGAGGTAGGTTTAATCCTTGACACCATCAATGTTGAACTCAATTGTCACGCCCCGAGCCTACACCCTGGATGTGGCCGACACTCGAGAACTATTTTTGATCCCCAAGCAAACCCTTGACCTAGCTGACTACTTAGCGGAAGACTCACTCACATAATAATAGGCTTAGAAAAGAAATCAATCTTAAAGTAAAACTCAATAAGGATGTTTGAAAGTACTCAATGTTATAAATAAGACAATTTGCAAAAACATCTCAATACATCTCAACATAAAAGGGGAAATAATGAGAGACTCCTCAACTCTAACTATCTATGAAGCCTCTAATACTAGGATAGATGTCAGGACAAGACCTACGACAACTCAACAATAATAGGAAAATAAATGTGAAATCCTCTGGAAAGCAAGGAGGCTCACCAAAGCTATCTGAAGCGCACAATGATCTCAACGAAACGTCTGTTGATGATCCTGAACACCTGTATCTGCATCATAAAAGATGCAGGTCAAATGACATCAGCACATTAAATGCACGAGTAAGTAATATAGTCAAGGCAAAGTAACTGAATAAAAAGACTGCAATAGATATAACATGAACTCAACTCAATGTAAACAATTAAAGTGATGAAATCGTTTAACTTTACAAAAATACTTACTCATCTCTGAACTCAACATAATAAATGTTATATGAAAAATACACCTTAACTCTATTGAGAGATTCTCTAACTAAAAACCATCACTATGAGCTAAGTGATGATACAACATCTTGGCCATGCTTCCAGAACTGTCTTATGTCATGTCGGGATATAGAATCTCTCAACTAAGTGGATCCACTAAACTCTGCCCAAAGGCACTAAGTATTTATCTAAAAAGTATTATCATATACCCATGTTGGCAAGACATGGTTTATGGAAGTTGTGAGTTGTCTGAACTCTCCCCCATATCGGTGCTGAATACTACTACCAATAATATATACTCTTGCTCAAATGTATAAAAACATACTCTTTCTCTGGTTTGAGATAATTGCTCAAACTATCCTTTTAAAAGAGGTAACTGCTCTGAAATATCTCTGAAACTCATTGCTCATTTAGAAATTAAGGTTTCTCTTTGCTCAATGTAAAAATACATTCTGGGTTGAGATAATTACTCAAAAGGGGTCTCTTTAAGAGGTAACAACTTTGTATTTAATCTTAATGAAAACTCTTTCAACTTTTCTCAAAAAAATTCTACTCTTTTTTGTTCATGTAAAAATGAAATATTTGGGAAATACTTAGTTCCCTTATACTCTTTCTCAAACTCCTCTTTACTTCCTCAAAACTTAGTTTAAACCATAATGTTTTGTTTAAAAGATTCTCAACAAGAATTCAATGAATACTCAAGCATAGGGTTCATGATGAAAAATAGGCATGAACAATCAACTCAATAATCACAATACACAATTATGACAATTCAATGATTAGAAATAGGAATTCAATAATCAACAACTCAAGAACTAAGAACTCAATGTCAACTCATCTTAAGGATATTCAAATCTAAGGATAGAACCCTATATTACTCTTACTGATTTAAATATAGATGTAGGGCGTGAGGACGAACTAGTCCAACATTATGATAGGCTTATATACCAGGGAAAAACAAAGTTCTTGACAAAATCGATGAAACTAAAGAACGCTCAAAACCCTAGCTGTTCTCCTCTTGGAACCTTGCTCTAATGTATTGAAGTGTTAATGAATGTAAAAGAATTGATTAACATTTTCTAAGCCTTTAATTAGGTGTAAAACATAGTGGTTTATGCTTAGAACATGGGTTAACACAACGTAATTTAAGTACCAAACACATATGGAAAAAAAAAATGACCCCAGCTTAAAAGACTGATGATTTGCCTTAAAAGAGAGGCTTCAGGACCATTTGAGGCTTCATGGCCCGTGAAGCACTTCAAGGGCCGTATAGCCAGCCGTGAAGCTTCACCTGCCTGACAAAGCTTCACTAAAATGGGCATAAATTTTTACTTTGAAATTTTATTGAGGCAAACTTTGTGGCGTTGGAAAGATGAGTCAAAAAACTCTAATTTGATAGGTCATAGTCCACCCAATTCGTTATGTGCTAAGAGATATGATTGCTTGCAGGTGACACACAACATAAAGCTGGTGGGTGACTTGTATGGATCCTTAAACGGACCGTACCAGTCACCACGGGCCGCTCTAGGTGACCTCCACCTTGGAAGCCTTGGACGGTCATCCACCATTCCCTAAACGGGTTGTGGACCCCTAAACGATCCGTCTAGGGCGCCGTATTAGGTCCATGATTCATTTTGGGTTTGTGGGATTGCTCGTTAGCCCTCTTTAGCCTTTCTCAAAGTTCGAGGTGTTACACGAACAATTCAATTTTAATAGTAGAGTTGCGATGTGTTCTAGAATGACTCGGGTCTTAGCTTAGAACTTTTTGGGGTGTTATACAAATTTTCCTCGTCGGAGGTAGCTCGGGTAAATCTTTTGGAAACATATTAACAAATTCCCGAACAATAGACACAATCAATAATAAGATTCTTTACTTGAGTATCATGAACCATAGCAATAAAACCCAAAAAACCCATGATTAATCATTCGACATGCCTTCACATAAAATATTATCTTTTCTTGAGTCAAAGAAATCATGCTTTTCCACACTATAGGTGTTCTCCAGGATAATCAAAGCATACAAGTTTTGTATAGCAATCAACCAGAGTATAACATGATGCCAACCAATCAATACCCATGATAAAATCATAGTCGGACATCGGTAACACTAGTAGAGCAACTATGGTGTCCTTTTTCTGGATAGATATAACACAACATTTATAAACCCTATCCAGTGTAGCACCCCAAAAATTTCCATGCTAAATTTCGAATCATTCTTCGTATGCTTATAGATCCAAAGCATTCTTCGTATGTGTATAGACTTGAACTCAATGATGTCTAATAGTATATTGGTGATAAGGTCAATTCTTTAATGTAGAAAGAGCTTTGGAGATGTATTAAGGTCAGAGGAATCCTCTAGCACAAAGTTGAGTTGAAAGCTTCTTTACCGATTGAATTTCAATATAAGTTTTCACTTGGTTCAAACAGTCATATCTTCTAGAATATGAAGAGTTACGTGTCTCATAACCTATCAAATAAAAGGTTTTAGAGTCTTATTTCCAATGTCGTTGCTCGCTCAATAATCTGATTCCGATGTACAAGGTTATGACCTTTTTACCTAAAGGTAGCGAGCTGACTGACTTACTGGAAGCATGTGCAGTTCACACTTTTTATTGTGTGTTTCACACAATGTCATGTGGGAAGGGCACTTCGTTCTACATATGTATCAATGAAAATCTTTATTCAAGTCCATTTTCCGCAAAAACATTCATTATTTTGATATCCTCTGAAGCCTAAGGTTGATATGCTCTCTCCTCTCCTCATCCTCCATATCTAAGGTAAGTTTTTCCAATGAAATTTGAAGTAATTCCAAATATTTCTATCCTCCTTTTTTGGATTATAATTAGTTTGGAATATTGATAATCAACTTTATTGTTGAGGTGTAATTTGTAGTCTTTTATCACGAAACATGATAATAATGGAAATCAAAGTTAGAGATTTGGAACAAAGTTTCTTACGGTAAGCAAAAATGGGGGCTAATGAAATTTTATTGAACATATGATAATCTCATTTGGTGACTGATCCTTAACTTCAGTATATGGGAGTTTGCATGATGTCGGACCTATAATAAAGTGTGCTTTTTTTTATTTATGTCGATTATTCTAAAATACAATGTTACGAATATGAAATTACTTTTATTTATAGTACATTTAGAGCATGTTTGGATTGACTTAAAATAATAATTGTTTGCAACAAATTTTTGTAGGCGCTGAAAATTAACTGCAAGCAAATAATAAATAAAAAATGTGGTTTTTATTAATGAATCTTGTGAGTACAATTTTGGTGTTCTCTTGATTCTTCTCTCCTAAACTTCTTCATGATTTGAGGGCCTTCAATAGCGTATTTCTCTAATGTAGGGAGATGTAGACCTCCTTGAGATGTATTTGATCTCTGGAAATGTAGGGAAGTACTTCTTCATTTCAAGTCGATCTTCGAGAAGAACTCCGTTGACCACTCCTTTGAAGAACTATGTAGCTGGTGTTTGTAGCATTCTCCAATCCTTGCAGAATGCTTATTTAATAGTTTTCTTAATTCCTTAAAATGTCATGTACATCCCCTATTTATAGTTGTAGGGGGTGGACAAGGTTGCTTATGATTAATCAAAGGATGTCATTTTGACACAATGGATTGTGATTGGTTCTTGCACTTGATTGGGACTACCATCTCATTTGGACACGTGGTACCACTTTATTGGTATTGAATGCCTAGTCACTGTGACACATGACATGAGTTTGGGCTTCAAGGTGAAATAGACCTTAGATTTGAATTTAATAAAATGGACTTATTTATTTGTAAAGTCCAAATTAATCATTCAGCCCAAATGAACATGTATTTAATTCAAATTAAATCCATGTTCATTTAGGCTGAATGATTAATTTGGGATTTACAAATAAATAAGTTTATTTTATTAAATTCAAATCTCTGGTCCATTTCATGTTCAAGCCCGAACTCATGTCATGTGTCAGAGCGACTAGGCATTCAAGACCAATAAAGCGGCGCCACGTGTCCAAATGAGATGGTAGTCCCAATCATGTGTAAGAACCAATCACAAACCGCCAAGTGTCAAAATGACATCCTTTGGCCAATCATATGC
>JAJOOH010044122.1:0-11027 GCA_029582605.1 Solanum gracilifrons
CCCACCATTGATAGATAGTCTGCTTCATTTTAATGAAAGGTCCTTGAATTCCAGCAGCTCCTGAAAATGTTTCCCATAAATACTTTGCATCTGGACAGGACACAAATAGGTGATCAAATGTTTTCGGTGTAGATTTATTACAACATACACAATTAAATGTGTTTATTATGTTAAACCTAACCAGTATCTCACCAATGGGGATTCTCTGAAACCACATTCTCCAAAGTAAGAAAGAAACTCGGAAAGGAATGCCCTTTTCCCAAATAAACACGATGTCTTGCTGAATTTCCTTCCTCTGTCTCATTAGATCCCAAGCATTTTTCACTGTAAACTTTCCTTTGCTCCTATTTGGCATCCACCAATATTGATCTCTTTCTTCAGTTATTTAGCCCATACCCAGTACCTTTTCACCTGCTCACATATCTCTTCATTATAGATCTCTTTTAACAAATCTTGATTCCACCCATTAGTATCCATTACACATCTTACATCAACAAATTCATGATTTATGGTATGTGAAATAGGCATCAGGAAGTGTAGAGCTCCTGATTGAGTCCAGTTGTCATGCCAAAGACTGGACTGACCACCTCTAGCTTCCCACCATATTTCTTGATCTATATAATCTCTAGCCTGTAGCATCAACTTCCAAACTTGAGATCCTCCTTTCCATTCTACTGTCTGTGGACCATGCCTCTTACAATACTTATTCCACATGTAATTTGACCACAAGGTATTTTTGGTCCTAAAATTCCACCAAAGTTTAGCAAATAAAGCTTTTGAGACATCTATCAATGACCTAAAACCAAGACCTCCTTCCTCCTTAGGAACACACATGTCATTCCAAGAAATCCAGTGTTTTGCCCTCCCATCCTCTTTAAAATTCCATAGAAATTTAGAAAACATTATATGAATATCATTTATGATACTTTTAGGAGGGACAATAACTGACATGAGGTATATGGGCATGCTCTGCAAAACATGGTTAATGAGAACTACATTACCCCTAAAGGACAGTAACTTTCCTTTCCAAATATGAAGCTTACTTTGCATCTTCTTGTTCAGTTCTCTAAAGTCAGATTTCCTTTTCTTGGCATGTCCAATTGGACATCCAAGATACATCAAAGGAAATTTTCCTTATTCAAAACAGTAGTATCCTCCACTATTTTCACAGACTCGTTTGCTGCTTTACTGAACATGTAATATAGGCTCTTTTCCTTGTTGATTTTCTGACCAGATTGCTTTTCATATTCCTGCAATACATTCATTATCAAGGTTAAAGATTTCTTTTCTGCTACTGCAAATATAATAGTATCATTTGCATATGCCAGATGATTTAACATGTCACTCCACTTAGGCATTCCAAAGCATTTAAAATCATTGTGATCAAATAAATTATTTAAATCTTTAGATAAAACCTCTACAGTTAAAATAAATAAAGCAGGAGATAGAGGATCCCCTTGTTTTACTCCTCTTGTAGAGTGGAAGAAACCCTTAGCTTGCCCATTGATGAGAATAGAATACCAGTTATTTGCAAGAACTCTCCATATCATATCTATAACAACATCATCAAAAACCATCTGAGCCAATACACTTGTCAGGAACCTCCAATTAATCCTATCATGTGCCTTGGCCAAATCCAGTTTGATCACAACATTATCTGGCTTCCCTCTTTTTCTAATATTTGAAACAATTTCTTGGGCCAACAAAACATTTTAAGCAATATCTCTTCCTTTCACAAAACCTGATTGATTTAGTTAGATTCGTTTGGGAAGAAGACCTCCGAATAACTCTGGATATGATTTTATTAATGAAATTACTTAAGCTAATAGGTCTTAAGTCTAAAAAAGCTTGAATAAACTCTTTTTTAGGTAGTAAGACCAGATTAGTATGAGTAATCAATTTAGGTAGAGTCTGGCCCTTAAAAAAAGCATGAACAATCCCAACAACATCTGGACCTACTATTGATCAACACTTCTGGAAGAAATGACCTGTAAAGCCATCAGGTCCACATGCACTATCTCCATTTAGTCTGAACATCACTGCTTTAATTTCCTCTTCTTCAGGTATGTCTTTAATCAAAGCATTTTCTTCTCTATTGATAGTCGGCTTAATAAGATGGATTAAATTAAGATCATCTCTACAATCACTCCCAGTATGGAAAAAGCTTACTGCCTCTGCTACAACCTCCTCCTCTCCTTCTGCCCAAGTGCCATATGATCTTAGCACTCTTTGCAGAGCTAGTCTTTTCCTTCTTCCTTTTACCAGACTATGGAAGAATTTAGTGTTCTTGTCCCCCTCATTATACCATTGAATACTTGCTTTTTGTCTCCAAAACTCTTCTTCATAGTACAAATATAGGTTGTATTCTTCCTGAGCATGTTGGAGAACCCTACTATTCAGAGATATAGGATGTTCTTCAAATAAATGTTCTTTCAATTTAACAATTTATTCTCTGATCAACAATTGATTAAAAATGTCCCCATACTTAGCTTTACTCCACCTCTAGAAAGTCATCACTCTCTGCCCAAAACTTCAAGAACCTGAAAGGTTTGATGTAGTGTTGAGTAGATCCTCCACATGTCAGTAAAAGAGGGGCATGGTCTGATCCTGTTCGAGCTAGATGTTGAATCTCCAAGTGACCAAATAAATCTTGTAAGCCCTAGTTAATTACCACCTTATCCAGCCTTTTGAATATACATTCTCCATTTGCTCTACCATTCCACCAAGTAAAAGGATTACCTATGAAATGAAGATCAAATAATTCACAGGAATTAATACACAATGCAAAATCTTCATATTCTTGTGGATACACAGGAAGTCCACCAATTTTCTCATCTTCCTCCATAATAACATTGAAGTCGCCTCCAACCATCCAAGGCAATGAAAAGTTGAGCCCAATATTGTACAAATCCTCCCATAAGCATAATCTTTCCAAAGCTGTGCGTTTAGCATATACCATGGTGACCATGAACTGATACCCATTATCTAGAGTTAACTGCAATGTCAATTGTTGCTTTGTGTCTGAGATAACACCTACACTAGTACCTTCTTTAATAAACACCCAAATTTGTCCATTAGTGTTGTAGTTGGCATATCGCATATCCAACCTTATTTTGTAGCATTGTAGTTATCTAGTGTCTTGAAATGGTTCCATCATGCAATAAGAATAAACTTATGCTCTTTGTTTAACATTTGAACTCTATGAAAAGCATTTTGAGTTCTCACAGGCCTAATATTCCAAAATAATGCTTTGTGTATCATTTAACAATATTTTTCCCCACCCTCTTAGCTTGTATCCTTGTTGGCTTTAAGTCAGATTCCTTCTTGCTTTTTATCTTTCTCCCTTTAGTTAACACCTGAGGAGAAATTCCAGCTTCCTTGCATATTAGGGATTCTAATTGGCCACTATCATCTTCATCACTATCCTCCACTACTGATTCCAGTACCTTTTCTTTGTGTACAACTCCTAGTGTGCTATGAAAATTCTCATCTTGTAGTACTTGATGTGACACTATAGAATGAAGAGTTTCGATAGGGGTTGATTTTTAGGCCCAACTTGTGCTAAACTCTTTTGACAGTTTACAGATGTAACACCAATACCATTTTCTATTTGCAGTATATGTTTAGGTTCTGATATGTTCCCCTCCAATGAAGCCATAGCTAGAGGCTCTAGATAACTTACATGGGGCATGTCTAAGTCCTGTTGTTGCTGCATAACCATCTCCATGCCATGATTATCCTCTTCAACTTCATTGGTACTGCCCTCTCTTCCCTCTCATTGTCTGCATTACTAATAGCTTGTTCATGGACAGGTACCATCCTACCCTTGTTGTTTGCAACTTCTTCAGTGGACAAACCTTGATCATTCATCTCATCTGTAATGTTGGTGTTGCTCAAAACTTTGGTTGGTGCTGATGTACTATTGATGCTGATATGTTGTAGTGTTGTTTGCATTTGTTGCTTACCAAAAGATTTTGTTATCCAGTCCTTAGTGGACTCTGCTTGCTTGTCTTTTGATATTCTTGAAATCCCCTGGGGCTGTACTTTCTCTCCCTCCTTATTATGTGTTTGCTCATGTGTATCAGTCCTCTCATATTGAGTATGATGCTCCCCTTCATTATCTTTCTCCCTCAAAGCGGCAAATGTGTTTCCCGTAACTGCCCCTTTAACAGAGGTATAAGCTTTTTCAGTAATGCAAGCACCATTTTCCTTTACAAACATTCTACTGGTCGGGTGCCAATATCTCTTAGTAATCATTTTCATCATATGTTAATAGTTCTCCAATTCCTTTTTCGCTTTCTTATTCTGTTGTTCCCTGTATTCCCCTTGTTGACTGTCCAGTCCCTTTTCTTGAATGTCATCTCCTGTAAATGATCCATGTAGTTTGGGGTGTAGATTTCTACATTCATCTTGCGCATGGCCTTGAACCTTACAGTGCAAGCAATATTCGGGCAGCAAGTCATAATGAATCTTGACTTGTTCTATTCTTGATTCCTTAGTGTCTTTGTTCACTATTTTCATCTCCACAAACTTCGGAAAAACAACTAACAAATCAACCTGAACCTTTACTCTAGCACAACTTGGTCTAGTTTTGTTTATTGTTGCCATGTCTAGATGTAGAGGGTTCCCAACTGCAGTCATCAAAGAGAATATAGATTCCCTTACAAAGAAGGTTATCCCTAATATCTTGTCTATTTTGACAAATCAGGAAAGGACAAAATTTATTTATCTATTATACCCTCAATTAATTACTTTGAAAAATACATAACTTTTTGACACTCTTAAATTTTAATTCATCCACTTCATAATTAATAGGGGTAAAATGGTAACTCACTATATCAATAATGGTTTTCTTAATATGTGTATCAATTCAAAAGTGGACAAGTTATTAGGCACAGAGGAGTACCAAGAAAGTGCATCGAAAGAAGCAGATATATGTCATGATCCAAAAATGGACGTGATGTACTCGTCTTATCCCACCAAGGCAAGTCAGCCTAATACCTAATTAATATGGTGAATGCGGAAGTAAATAAGAAAAATAGACTAACACAATCTACTAATGCGGAAATCATAATCAACATGTGACCAATCATAGGATCGGTACTCCAATCCACCACTAGGAATTCACCCATAGATATGAAAACACGTGTGACATAAGCAGTGAATCATACTCCAAATAATGTCTAAAACAAAGAAGATGATCACATAAGAATGTACGAAACCAAGGTCAAATAACACCAGATACTCATTCCATAGTGTTTGTATCAAACATTTCCATTTATCTGGCTCCATCTCTTTGATTTTTAGCTACCCGCAATCAATCAGTCTGGTCCCTATTAAAATATTACACATAATTGATTTATCAAACCCCACATACTCTTCATAGTACTCCACTAAAGTCAACATTCTTACTGTTAACAAAAAAAACATAACCACACAGGCCATTTACCTTATACTTAATCCATCACTAGGATCAAAGTCTTCTTAGCAAACACATTATCGCCTTTAAAATTTCCAAACTATGGCTTCATTTCTTTCCATGTAAGCATCTCATGATAGATATGGGTCTCACAAAAGGCTGATAACACTAATTTCAAATATGATAATACCTTCCCATTGAGATAAAGCTACCAAATTGCAAAAAGTCAACTCCACACAATCTTTACATACCAACTTTCAACTACCATTCATACCCTTATACAGATCATGCCAAAACTTAGAGAAATTATCGGCCACTTCAATAAGTCTATCTACTATGAGCACATAACCTCTATTTACTATCAAGTGTCTATGTAACACATCATATCATTGTGTGTAGTCCCATCAACAAAGTAGTTTCAATTCCCTCAAAATCCTCATTAATCATATAGAATTGTAGGTCCATACCGTTGAACATTCATAAGTTATCTATCATAATTTGAATAATCTAGCTCGATATAACCACATAGAATCTTCCACACATCATTGTTTGTCATCCAAACCAAAATTTTATCTTCATCAAAGTCATTAATAAATCCCTAGACAGTTTGTACCAAACCAGTCCACCTTGAATAATCATTCTAACTCAAAGGCAAAAATTCCTACAACCTTTCAACTTCGAACCAAAGATCTATATAAGGTGGCTTATTCCTTCACCTTTCTTAGACTCCTCCCATGAAGCAAATCCAAACACCTTGAACTCTTCAATATACTTGACTCTTGTTCCTTTCGCTAACTTGCTTACCAATCATATCATTTGACCGACAACCCATGACATTTTACCTCTTACTCTAAATCAAAACTTTAAGTGAAACATTTCCTTAGGTTCTTTGCCAATCAAAAGTAACCAAATTTACAACTCAAATTATGTACAATTCCTTCCAAATGCTCAATACCCAATGTGATCGACCCATTCTTACCTCACTAATCCATTCCATGACAAAACATACTTCCATGAACATAGACTCACCATGAAAATTTTGAATTTTGATCCCAAGCGTGTAACACAATCCCATTATCTATCAACATTAATTAGTTCATACCTTGAATATCTCTATGAATACACGTATCTTAGTTTATTATTGGTCACCTCTTAATCGAACTTATCGTATCATTCGTTGAAAATTTAATTGTACCAGTTACCAAATTCGAAATCATAATATAACTTATCATCACACTCTAGCTGAATTTATGCAGACTTCTTTCTCAAATCTTACCCAACAATTTTTAACCAATCTGATGAACATGTGACATTATTACCATAACAAGAGCAAAATAGATGAAACCACGTGTCTCTGGACCCAATTCTCAATCCTCTTAAGATACATCTTTGGACCTTGAAATCATAGTAAATATCCTTGCTCCCGCCTCCTTCTGAAGGCGATATTACCTTTTACTAATTATTTTCATTGTGACTCTAGCTCCTTCCTATAACTTTCCATGCGAACACGTGACTCACAAAATAATAGCAACCCACAACCTTATATACTCGCAAGTCGTTATTACCATACTGAATCTGTTAACCAGCAATATTTATCATATAATTTCATCCTAATCACATTTCGTCACAAACTCTTACTACCATCATTCTCAGTAGCCCTTTTCATCACCACGAAGTCAACCATATCATCAACATGACACCTTAAGCTCAACTATTTCAACCAAACCCAAAGGACTAACTCAATTTTATTTATTTTGGCACTTTCTTAGTAAAATTCTTAACTGCATTCACACAAGTATATCCGTTGAGTTTTTATTTTTTTATTTGCCCATAATTTTTTCCTTCGGATATCAATCCACTCACTTAGAGCTTAGGATGAAATCACTACTCCTCATTTAGAATCCCCGAGATACACTTCACAACCTAACACATTAATACAATTCCAAAGATCCACCATGATAATCTTCCTTATAAACAATGTTTTAACCCACACATCCGTAGTAATAACTAGTTTGTTTCTGAAATATAAATGCAACATCGAACCTCTTTATACGCGCATGTGGTACAATTGATAACTCCTTAAATAGTTAGTATTCACACTTGAAAAGTGATGTATGCATTTTCATATACCTCTAGTACCATATCGTAAAATTCTGTTAGATCCACCACTAGAACACATCACACATATAGAGAAGATCGTACCCAAATAGGTCACGCATTTTTATCTATCGAATAACTGCAAAACAATATCAAATTTGTTCCATTTCTAGCTAAAGCAATATGCATTCTTTCGTGGATCAGGTCGGTAGTAGAAGTAACCAAGTATGTATCGATACTATTGTAATAGTCGTATCATGACCTTTTTTGATAATCACACAATCTATAAAATTGTAGTTGAAATTCTGACCTCAATTGACCAACATCATTCTCTAAGAAACCAATATATGTTATAACAATTTTACTTACTGTATTTTCCATAGTTACAATATTCACTATCTAGCCATCTTTTTAATTATTCCACTTTCAACTATCGAACCACTAGAGATATTACCTATACCACTCAATTACTATTCCTTCTGCACATTCATGAAGTCCCTAAAATCATTGTTCCACCTCATATTTATTTATTCTTAAAGTGCATCATCAAACTATAACCTCACATAATTTCTTTGAATCGCTAAATATTCTAAATTTGACCACACATCCTTTCCATAAGTATATCACTCCCACTTTGGTGCTAGATCTAACATCCAAGCCATCACACGAGGAATCACACATGAGTCATCACCATAAGTGAGAGAATGGAAAGAAGCAATAAGAATCAAGATCGGACCAAGGACGCTCGAAAGAGATCCAAGAAGTGAAGATTTTTTCATAAAAGTCATCATAGCCTCTCGAAGATAAGTACAGACGTCTCCGTACCTATCCTCGAGACACTATTAGACTCGGCTTGTATACACGTGAGACCTATGAACCTGGCTCTGATATCATTTTGTCACGATTCAAAAATAAACGTGATGACACTAGTCTTATCCCACCAAGACAAGTTAGCCTAATACCCAATTAATATGGTGAGTGCGGAAGTAAAATAAGAAAAATATACTAACACCATCTACTAATGCGGAAATCATAATCAACTCAAAATAAAACCTCAAAACCTGGTAGTCATGTGTACAAGTCTCTAATGTATTATAACAAAATTGACAAAAAATACAAGTCTCAAATGACCTTATTTCTAGAATAGAACAAAATCATAAATAATGAGAAAGAAGGTTCGCTGAGATGAAAAACATCTATCTCAAAAATCTCCACATGAAGCGTGACAAAAAGAAGAGAATAGAAAGTTTCACAAAGATCTAGGCTTATAACCTACAAAAATGTAGAAGCAAGGGGTGAGTACCAAACCACACGGTACTCAGCAAGTAAACTTATAAACACAAGCTCAGGGAATAGAATACGGGTACTCCTTACATCACATCCGAACCTCCATAACTACAACCTGCATAAAACCAGCCCAACCTAACAATTCATAGTTTACATAACACACAACTCAACAACAACACTCAAACAATTAGATATCCTCAACAACAAACTCAATATTCATCAATCACAAGTTCCACAGAAAGGCACTCACAAGATCAGCAACACACAAGATCAAGTTCACTGATGATAAAGATGTGCAATGCAATGTCAATATAATGATGCATGTCTGACCTAATGATACACACTCGATGTCTCACAGTTCTGGACCCATGGGGGACATATATGTCCACGTATCTGTCGCGGCGTGCGACACGATCCTTGATAATAGTATATGTCGCAGCGTGCGACATGTCCCTTGATAATAGTATCCATCGTGACGTGTGACAGGTCCCTCGATAATAGTATCCGTCGCGGCGCGCGACACGTCCCTCGAAATGGTATATCCTCTTTAGTTTCTTATTCTTTCTCAATTCACATAACACTTGTCTCAACCATGTCTCAGAAACATGCAAATGACATGTTCACACAAATAATGAGGAGATGATCATTTTCATAACATTGCACAATTCACAACAGCACAATCGTGATACAACATCAACAATTAATCAATAAGCCTTTCAAACTATTCTCAACACATCACACACCAACTATTAATCACATTGCCTTTTATTACTCCTTTTTCATCATTAGAATTATTCAATATGGACAAGTCAACCCATTACCAAGTCTCATTACTTTCCAACACATACAACAAGTAAATACATGATTTTATACACTTAACAAGGGTTTAGAAATCCACTTGCCTCAAATAATTGAACAATCACTCTGGGACTTAAGTCTTCCATTTTCATCGTGCTTCCAAATCAATGCAATCTATTCAAATAAATAATCACAATAAGATTTTGAAACTAACCACACCCATATTGCTATATGCTTAGTCTTAACCCAAAAACTCACCAAACTCTATAGTCAAGTTCCTAAATTTCAAGCCTATGTTTATGTATTAATTTCTTCTAACAATTCAATCCTACTAGTTTTCATATAGTATAATACGCCTAATATTTAACTACAATACTAATATTATCAAAACTTGAATCACAATATAATAACTATGAGAAGGTTCCAAAATTCAAGCCAATTACGTGAATTGTCTCCTAAACCACAGGGACCGTTGTTAAATCCATAGACATTCTTTATACAGAATGTCATATGTAAGTAATAATACCACACCCTTCCAATAATTGGGCCAATCATTAGCATTACTAACTCTTCATTATTAACGTGAACAAAAAAACTTTACTAATAACAAGTAATAATCATAATGTGGTTCAACTCATTTAATTCCCTTCTGATTTGTTCCTTTCTCTACAATTTATTACAAAGTCAATTCTCTAATATAGATATTATTACTCCTCCTCACTGACTCGTAACCCTAGATCCATAAATCAACTTTAACCTGCCATTTTTATGAATTATATAATATAAATTGCTGGCACTTTCATTCCTTATCCACACAAAATAACGTAATGTTGGTTTATTTCATGTATGATCATCGATATGGTGAACAAAATAAGATAAAATTAGAGTTTACCTGGAAGTTTTTGTTTTCCCCAATAGCGTGACACAATAAGTTTGGTCAGGTTTCTTTTTCTCTCTTTTAATAGTAACTAGTTTTTTGACATGTGCGTTGCACGTGATTACCAAATCCAAAAATATATGTAATGGTAAATAGTATTTGCTTATTTAAGCGAAGGTTTGAATAATAAGCTTAGCAAAAAATAATATTGCAGATTCTTTTGCGAATGTTCAATGTGCATCGTCATATATATCTCTTATTCACGCAAACTTATGAAGATGGTGAATGAAAAATATTATTAGTTAAATGTAATAATGTATATATTTATTTTAATTTGATGAGGTTCAATCATGTAGTTAGTCTTATCTCACTAATATTACGTTATAGACATTATTTGTTTTGTATTTTCTTGTCATCTAACCAGATATCTTTTCCATGTGTATTCCACGTTAAATTATTTAGATGTAATATGAACATGTGAAGAGAACATCTACATTTTATATATTCACATATTTTCACATTTGTTGTGAGATATTTTAAAAAAAAGAA
>JAJOOH010044137.1:0-10496 GCA_029582605.1 Solanum gracilifrons
CAGGGCTATATTGATGCCTAAGAAGGCTATGTGCTTCCTAAAGGGCCATGTTGTTGCCTAAGAGGGCTATGAGTTTTCTATAAGCTATGTTGATACCTAAGAGAACTATGTGCTACCTATGGGGCTATATTAATGCCTAAGAGGGCTATGTGATTGCCTATAGGGCTAGGGGCCTACCAATAGGGGTATATAGACTGATTGGCACCTTCCGGGCTTATGGGGGCCTGAGTAGGTGGTCTTGTGTGCTGTTTGTACCGCCGAGCTTATGGGGGCTTGGTCAGGTTGTTGTTTTATTAGTTTTGATAAGTTTAGATTTAAGAGCAGGTCAGTACACTTATCTTATCCTTGATTTATTTATCGAATTATTCCAGTATATTAGGATACCTGCTCATAGTCTATTACCTTTCATACTCTGTACATTATTTTGTATTGACACCCCATTGCCTGGGGGCGCTGCATTCATGTATGCAGGTCCCGACAGATGACCGAGTAGACCTCATCAGCAATAAGATTGACTTCTATCCTATTGGCTAGCCTCTTTCTTTCGGAGCTGCCAGAGTTGGGAAGTTTTTTAGCTTTTGTTGTATATATCTTTATTGGTAGGCTGGGGCGTTGTCCCGCCAATCTTTACTACTCTTAGAGGCTTGCAGACTAGTGTGTGGGGTGTATAGCTATGTTATGGCCATGATGGCCTAGTTTGTTGGTTTTTTGAAGCTTGTGACTTGTTTGACGTATTGTCTTAATATATACCTGTTTTCAGTTTTGGTATATATATCATGGTGGCCTGGACGGCCCAATCATGACTTCTGTGCTAGTTGGCAATTTATTTATATGAACTCTTGGGAGTAGATGTTTCATTTATAGATCTGTTGACAGGGACCTTGACGGCTGAGGGCTTAGTTTTAAGCCGAGATATACTTGTTTATTTTCTTGATTGCGTGTGACTGCCATGCGCTAGTAGCAATTAGTTCAGCAGGGTCACCTCGGGCCTCAATTTTGGCATTAGGAGCCAGTTGCGCCCCTTGAGTTTGGGGCATGACATATAAATTGACTTAACTTCATGTTGTAGTAGACTTGTTCTTGTATGGATTGATCCACTTATGGTGGAGGTGCTTATATATTGAATGTGTTGTGATTATGGCCATGAAGGCATTATATTATGAATTGAAGTATCATCATGTTATTGTGTAGATGGTTGTATAATGTGAATATGTTTATGTGACCTCAATAGTGATTTTGTGTGAAGTATTATTCTATTATGATGGAAAGTATGTTCTCTCTTAATGTTCATGTATGAGGTTGATTTATTGTGAAAGGTCCTCCTAGTAATGTAATGAAATCTTGCATATTGGTTTGGTAGGCCTAGGGCATCCTCCTTCTTTTGTAAATGAATGTAATGTGATTAATGTATCTTAGGATCGGAAGACCTAATGTTGGTATCCCTTCCATGAAGTTGATTGATGTCTTGAATTGGTAGACCTAATATAGGTCCCCTTTCATGAATGAATGAATAATAAAATCAAATCGGTAGACCTAATGTAGATGGCACCCTTCTTGGAAAGGCATGAGCTATCTTTAATGCACCGTGAATCGGAAGATCTAGTGATGGAAACACTTTCTTGTGTAATGTTGTTTGGGTCGGTAGACCTAGTGTTGGTAGCCCTCTAGACATTTTTTAATCTAGACACATCAAATAAAGATCGAAAGCCCAATCCCCCCTCCTCTGGAGGGTAACACATATCCTCTCATGCTACCCAATGTTTTCCTTTCTCTCCACCCACTCTTCCCCAGAAAAACCGGGCAAATACTTGATGTATTCTCTCTATCACCTTCTTAGGAGGGTTCATTGCTGAAAGCAAGTAAATAGGAATTGATTGCAACACATTTTGGATCAAAATATACTTACCTCCAAATGATAGCCACTTGTTTTGCCATGCAAAAACTCTGTTCTGAATCTTCTTCACCAATTCATGAAAGTAGCAAATTCTCATTCTTCCATAAAACACAGGACATCCCAAATAAGTGAACGGGAATGTTCCTTGTTTTATTCCAGTGATCCTCCTTAATCTTATAGCCACTATCAACGGTGTATTATCATAAAGATAGAAGAAACTTTTGCTCAAATTTATCATCTGTCCCGAGCACTTCTCATAATTTCGCAATACAGTCATCATTTTAATGATTGATCCTCGATCCCCCGAACTGAACAAGATTGTATCGTCTGCGTAGGCAAGATGATTAATCTTGGGACTCCATTTAGGAAGGCCAAACCATCTGAACGTACTATCTTCATGTAACTGATTTAGACCCCTAGATAATACCTCTGCTGCAATGATAAATAATGTTGGCGATAGAAGATCTCCCTGCTTCACACCTCTCGAAGATTTAAAAAAACCAAATGGTTGCCCATTCACCAGAATAGTGTACCAATTATTAGAAATAAGCCTCCAAATCAGATCAATGAATAGCTCCGAAAAACCAAACCTCCTCAATATTCTAATGAGAAATACCCACGAGACCCTATCATATGCCTTCGCCATGTCAAGTTTAACCACAACATTGTGAAATTTATTCCTCCTATTCATATCCCTAATGATTTCCTGCGCCAACAATACATTCTCTGTAATGCTCCGCCCTTTTATAAAGCTCGATTGGTTGATAGAAATAATCTCTGGCAGCACCCCCGCAATTCTATTATGTAACAATCGGGAAAAAATCTTATTAGTAAAATTGCTCAAGCTGATTGGCCGTAAATCTGAGAAATCTTTAACCGTTTCCTTTTTGGGAAGTAACACCACATTTCTGTGTGTGATGTATCTTGGCAGTTCACTCCTACAAAAAAAAGGCTATGGTCATATTCCATATGTCCTCACCCACTATGTCCCAGCAAATTTGAAAAAACAGCCCTGTAAATCCATCTGGCCCCGAAGAACTCTCATTACTTAACTCAAAAACCCTGTCTTTACCTCTTCCAACGTCGGCATTCTCCCCATTTCGTGGTTCTGCTCTGATGTGATGACCTTTGGAATTAAATCAATCATGTCTTCATGTTCTGCCTGGCCTGTTTCAGTAAATTGTTTTTCATAAAAACAAATTGCCCCCGCCCCAATATTTACTGTTTTGTTTATTACATCGCCCTGAGCTGTAGTAATTTCATGAATTGCAAGTCGTTTCCGCCTCCCTTTGACATAGCCATGGAAAAACCGGGTGTTCTTGTCCCCATCATTAAACCACTTCATTCCCGCCTTCTGCTTCCAAAATTCTTCATCCCAACTTCTATATCTCTTTATTTCTGCTTCAGCATGACTCAACTCCTCCCTGTTCGTTTCTGTGGGGTTAATCTCGAATTGAGTCTCCACTAATTTGACTTTATCTTCCAGCTTTTTAATTTGATCAAAAATATCCCCAAAGGCATCTTTACTCCATCTTCTCATGGCTTGCTTGACCTTCTTCATTTTTGCTTGCATCTCTACGAACGGGCACCCTTTAAAGTCCACTATCCAGTTCTCCTTTGCCATATTCTTAAAATCTGGATGTCTTGTCCAGAAATTAAGAAATTTAAAAGGTTTTATCACTGTCTCCAATTCCGAATTACAGACCAAATGCAACGGCGCATGATTGGAGCCTTGTCTAATTACATGCGTCACCAAACAATTCGGGACTAATACCCCAAGCTCTTGATTATATAGAACTCTATCCAACTTTTTAAAAATACACTGATCCTCAATATGACCATTCCACCAAGTAAATTGGCTGCCCGTACATCGAGCCTCCATCAAAGCACGATTGCTTATACATTGATTGAAATCTACTGCCTCCATAGGATCAAATTCCAACTCCCCACTTTCTCCTCATCATTAGAAATGACGTTAAAGTCTCCTCCAATTAACCACGGACATGAAGTGTTAGATAATGATTCCAAAGAATCCCATAACTCCAGCCTTTCCAAACTATTACATCGCGCGTAAACTACCGTGATTAAATTTTTTGTGCTACCCATTACCAATTTAAGAGTAGCCTCTTGTACCTCATCTTTAATAATTTCTCCACTCCAACTGTCATCCCAAAAAATCCATATCTTTGAGGACTAATTCACGAACGCATTCTGGAGCCCTAATCGATCTTTATACTGCCCTATCTCCTGTGGATCCTGAAAAGGCTCCATTAAAGCAATGTATTGATAATGATGCCTTCTATTTAGATCAACTAATCTATCAAAGGCCTTTTGAGACTTGACTGATCTTATATTCCAGAAAATTACCTTCCCAATCATTGAGAAACATCTTTGGAAGAATCTTTACTGCTCCTTGTTCTCACCTGAAGTGGTAAGACTGGTTGGTTCTTTTTGGATGCACTTTTCAGGCTCGATAATTGTCTCGGCGATAAATCCCCATCTGTTGCCACTTTCTCAATGTTATGTTCAATTGCTTCATCTTCATCCGTGTCCCTTCTAAGCTGCTTTTCCCCTTCCGTGAGCTCAAGTACCTCATCTGAGGCTCCCCCCCCCCCCAACTATTTGTAGAATCGTGCTCCTCTAAGTCATTGTTAAAGGAATTTCCAATCTTACTATTTCTATCCTCCTCCACTTTACCCTTCTCCTTTTCCTGCGTCCCCTTATCGGACTGATGAGACCCAGACTTCCCATGTATATCCTGCCCCGATTGACCATTATTCCCTTCCCCCACATAATGATCTATCTGAGTCCCATTCACCACCGACCTAGCCGTATCCCTCCCTTTATTTTGAAGAAACTTATTCTCTACCCATTTTTTCGTACCAATCTTTTCTTTCTCCCCTTCTGGTTGTTTATTCTCCCATTCTTCACCCTTGTCAAGGACATCAAATCGATTGCCCGTAGTTATCCAAATCTGTTTGGGTTGATTATATTCTCCTCTTGTCCCATTGTCCCCTTTACCGTGATTCTGGATAACCCTTTTAGCATTGTCCCCCTTAGCTTGAATCTGGTCCACTCCTTTTCCATTCTCCCCTTCATTGTTAGTATTTTTATCTTCCCCTTTGTTTTGAATATTCTGTTGAGGTGGCTGCTGGTTCTCCTTTTCTGTTGTGTTTTCATCACTCCCTTTATCTTCTTCCTTCTCCTTCTTCGGGTATAATTCAGGATGCAAAACAAAACAATGTTCCTCATCGTGACCCTGAATTTTACAATTCTTGCAGTACTTTGGAAGATAATCATATTTGATCAGAATATTTTTTTCCACAACTTCTTCTGTCCATTTCCGAACTCCAATTGTAATTTTGTGTGGGAATTCCCAAAGTAAGTCCACTTCTACCTTTACTCATGCACAAATGGGCCTTGTTTGGTTCTTTGTCGCCAAATCCACCTGCAACGGCTTGCCAACTGCTGCAGCCAGTGAAAACACGGCTTCCTTCACAAAGAAATTTGGGGGCAACGCTGGAAAAGAAATCCATGCGATTGCAGTCGATGTCTCCTCTTCCGGATTAAACATAGGTTCCCACTTCAACATGCGCATAGTATAGGACCATCCACTTATCATTAGATAAAAAGTAGGTTTGGACAGTAACTTAACATACTCCTCTAGGCATGAAGTACGAATTAAAACATGTCTATTGCTAAGTAGTCCAATGTTGCATTCTCCCTTGAGATCGCATTGTTTGGGGATAATATTCCTTAGATCTTGTATCGCCGGGCACCCATACGAAAATTTCCCTATTACAGCGAATGCTAGGTTTTCCTTGATTATCATCTGCTCTACCTCCTCTTCCTCCCAAATAATTCTGGGTTCTCCATGTAAATACGTAATCGATTTTATCGGAATCAACTTTGCGGGCTCTGTCGGTAGACAAAGAACGTCTGCATAACTCCTGCCCTCTTGGGCACGTGAAGTCGCACCCTCTATCCTAGTGAGTTGGTGGCCATGGCCACCGGAAAAGTTCAGAAAGATCAATGATGTGGTTGGCGGCTAGGGTTTTTGCGTAACTTTTAGACTTAGTATTTCCGCTGCTTTATAAATGAGATTTTTAATAGCTTGGTTTTAAATAAAGGTTTAATTCCGCACTTTTTTATTACCTATGCAATGAATGAATGCTATGAGGCTTGTACAAGACCCCTTCGGGGTCAAGTACGCCAGTTACGACTGGGGGGGTGCTCTCAGGTCGTGACACATGTGTTCCCCCACAAGTATTTAATGCAGTAATCCTAATAAAAATAAATCTTTCCTAGTGTTAACATGCAAGGTTGGTAATTTAGATATCTCCTAAGTGATTGGTCGTCTATGTAGGGAATTTCACCATGAGACTTGATCGGTATGCGGGTGTATGCTTTACTAACCCTTACCCTTAACCCCAAATTAGCCCTCACTATCGGTGGGTCAGACTATTAGATAGTGGATTATCACGCTAAATCTTGGTTGTTCAATCTCTTTCTTATTCATTACTTCCTTGGTCGGGCAAGTAGGAATGAGGCGAGTTCGAATGATGCGCACCATTAAAAAGCATTCGAAACGAAAGGATTAACAATACATGCATAAACACTATTTTAGTATTACTTAATTATTAGTTTTACGTTGTTAATTACTCATGGTTCCCATAACCCTAGTTGTGGATTTAGTTATTAATGCTTGAGTTATCACAATTCATAATAGGGTTAATAATTATAAATCATGAACTTACAATTAGAATAGATGAAATCCAGAATCTTGAATTGAAGAACAAATGCAAAATGCACAAACACAACTTTATGAATTAAGAGCTATAAGTGTTTAGAATATCATTCTCAAAGCTAAAAATAAAGTATCATAAAACGTCTAACACAAAATTTAAAACTAATAGTTATAGAAAATAAATCCTAAACCAAGTAGGAAAAGGATGTCTTGAGGAAATCTGGTTTGGGCAGTATCACAAATGGGTGGCTACCTATGTCTTCTCACAAGAACGACAACTCATAGGTGCCATCGTTTCTCAGCGATTGGACAAACATCCAGTAGGTTTCATCGACGATCATGACTTATGACTAGTAGGTCTAAGTAGGACCTGTCTTATTCAATTATCATTCATGAACTAGAAGTCATCTTCTCTGAAGTTACCTGTGGCTCACTATAGACGGCCCGTCGTAAGACTTACGGCTCGTCAGTGACACGAACCAAGGGTACCCCCTGGACGTAACATGGCACATAGAACCCAAAAAGGGTACCATGTAAGCAACTTAGCATATCATAACATAGGTAAAGAATAATGAAAAGTAAAAACACATTTCCAGAGTCTTAAGAAAATTTTCATAAAAGTAAAGCAGAAGTCTAAACTTGTCTCATAATGCCATCTAATACAATAAGAGTCTCAAAATAGGGTCACATCCCTTAACCATATAGTTCTCATATGATAGTACAAATAACAAACTAGAAGATTACCATCCGTCCTCGAACCATGAGGGCTCACCAATAGCTAGGAGAATAGTCAATCCAAGCTTTGAACAATACGAGAAGCACACCTCAACAACCGGGCCCTAACTTATAGAAAAATGAAAATATGGGTTAGTACAAAATGCAATAAGTATGACAGGCATGCAAGATTTCATTGAAATATGCTAAAAATGATATTTTAGTTTAAAACCATGCAATTTACCAAATTTGAACTTAAAATGCATACAATGGAAGTCATAAATCGTAAATAATCTCAAGGTGCATAAGTCATCATTTCATAGTGGCAACATATCATAAATACTCTCAAAGTCTACTTGTGCAATGCATGAGTAAAGTCCCATACCCCTACTCATACTAACTAAATCTTCTTGAGTAGCTATGGTCTATAATCATCTTCTTGTTCATATTAACATAATAGGAAATTAGCTTTAACCGACATAGACCATGTGAGCTAACATGGAATCTGTTGTCTACCTCACACCGAAAAGGGGTGTCCTACTTGCCTAAGGTAGAACCATACTCTTAGCTTAGGTGGATCCACTAGCTAAATACCTATGAGGGCACATAGTTATGGGATAAGGGGATTGCTACTAGAAACCCAGCTTAAACTAACAGAAGAGCTTCTATCCCAAGAGATTGCTATTAGGAAAACCCAACCTCAACTAACGGAAGAGCTCCCATCTCGTATAAATATCCACTCGGTGCTAAGAATTAATTCGCACAATTTACATATTAAGTCTTGACTTAAGTTTATAAATCATGGAAGAATGTCTTGACAATCTATCCAACATAATCATACTAGAGCTCCTAGATTCATAAGGTGAGACTAGTCTTCCAACCTCAGAACCATCATATGTGACAAAATATTCACATCATATCATACTCATACATAAATGTGTTCATAAGGATAATTATCCAACACAACAAAAACTAAATCATGATCATATTCACTTTACTCTCAAAGTGTTATTATGGCCCTTACATAGCCCTCATAATTATGCATAATCAACATATCTTGCCTTTCAAGGACATAAGCCATCAACATATCCACAAATTACTAAAACAGACATAATTGATAGCATGATTCAAGTAACCCAACTCTAATAAGCATAATCTCAAATAACTCCTTTTAAAATCATCAATTCATATCATAAGATCCAAAATTGGGGAAATTAGGGATTTCATGGGTTCTTGGGGGAATGCATCATAAATCAACAATAAATCATCAATTCAATCATAAATCATCATAAATTTTCCATTAAAACCGTTTTGAGAAAGAAACAACAAGATTGAAACCAAACCCTAACTTTGGGGAATTTACTAGTTTTGAAATTAAATTTGAAGGGACTCCTTGGATGGAAATTATCTCAGGATGAATACTACCATACCTTGATAAAGAATCTCCAAAGAATTTGAGTGAAATCGCCTTGAATCTTCAAGCCCTAGCTCAAATTATACTCTTCTTCTTCTTTTTTAGAGAGAGAAATATTGTGAGGAAGATGAACTTTTAGTTTGATTTGGGTTTTTGATAAAATGACTTAATTTTAGGTGTATTTTGACTTAAAATGCCTTATATAGTTGTATAAAAATCATACAAAACGACCCCACTTTATTTGGACTTAATTGTGAAAACCCCAAAATAACCTTCACTCTAAGTAAGGTGCCAGGCACCATGAGCTAGCTTCATGAGCCGTCAAGGGCACCAAGACTTGTGGTGGTTCCCGTGGTCCCTTGACAAGTAACTCCCTCATCTTGCCACGCCTCCCAAGTGGTGAAGGCAACCCCACAAGCCTTCCCATAGTCCTGGTCTTCACCACGAGCCGTGAAGTGGCTCGTGAAGGGGAACCTTCCTTGGGGTAACCTTGTGAGTTCACTACCTCACCAACCACGGGTGGCACCTGTCACGACCCAGGGGTACCCCCTAGATGTAACGTGGCGTACTTGACCCCAAACGGGTCGCATACAAGACCTTATCATTTCCTGAACATAAGATAATAGAAAGTACGGGAAAATTTAAAACTTTTACAATCGAAGTGATTTTTCATAAACTCAAGCGGAAACCTTTCTATACTTTGTCTCAAACCATCTAATACACTTTAGATTTAAACTCTTGGGAAACAACCCATACAATAGTCTCAAAAACATAAACAAATGACATAAAGGAACATAATGGGTCTGCCCTCGAAGCTATGATGACTCACCAATTCTTCAACTCTTCTTGCACCTTAGAAACCTAACCTCCAAAGCTACTCTATATCCGAAACCCTACATTTGATTAGAATGTAGGCAATATGCGTTAGTACAAAATGTACCAAGTATGATAGCTAGCACAACACCATAAAAGCATCTCAAATGGTTAGTCAACATGAGATATAAGCATAAGAGATAATAACATAGTCATAGCATAATCATCATAGTCATAGCATGATCTCCAACATAAGCATCATATAAACATAAGTCAACATAGGACATAGTTAATGAGCATAGGAGATATGTCATAATCATAATAAGCCAAGTCTTCAACCTAAGCATCACATAAGCATAATTGGCTCTTGGTCATCTCTACCATCATAGAACCATTCTCAAGTAATCTCAAAAGCATACAAGTGCAAATTAAGAATATCATCCCATAATACCACCCAAGCCAAGTGCCCCTTTTTGGTCATCTTTATCATAGTCAATATACATGGTCAACTTTTAAGCTCTTTTTACCATAAGGGAACCATACTCCTAAGTAACCTCAAAGCACACTTGTGCAATGTATGAAAGGCATCCCATACTACCCTTCACACTAAGCATAACCTTGAAGTCATCATAGTCATATTTACCCTACTTGGTCTCATTATTAGTTTACTTCATAAATACAAGGCAACTATCATCTTAGTCAATCATATTATGTCAAGGAAGGCAACTATAGCACAATCCTATCTAAGAATACATCATATAAGAGCAAACATCTCATGAGTCACCTTAAGGAAAGCTTGTGCCATGCATGAACAAGATCCCATAATCCAACCCATGCTAAGCTAGACACTTAGGTTCATCATTCATGTTCATCATCTCTTAATATCATAAATACAAGGGTAATCACCTCTTAGT
>JAJOOH010044160.1:0-10502 GCA_029582605.1 Solanum gracilifrons
ACTTAAATGCATTCAAGGAGGAAGACGAGGAGTATCAGCTAATCATGGATCTAGCTCAGCTTGCTATCGAGGAATACAACAAAGAGTCCACGGTATGCATCTTTGCTTTGTGGGATTAGTCCACTCTATGTTTTCTTCTGCAACTAATAGTGACTTCTTGCAGCTTTATAAGTACAAGCTCCTGAAGATTGAGAAATTAAACGGACGGCTGACAGGATATATGGAATATTTCATGACGGTAAAAGTCCAGAATCTCACCCTTGGTACTGTTTATGAAACTTTTCAAGTACATGCAGGTGCACATCCAGCTGATTTTTCTAAAAGAGTCTTTTCTTGCCTGCCAAAAGGAGGGGTAAACACCTACTTAGGTTTACAATTTTCCTTTTCTTTTCTTTTGTGGCTTGAGTGTGGCTAAATATGCAAAAGAGTCTTTTCTTGCCCTCCAAAAGGAGGTAAACACCTACTGTGGTTTACAATTTACCTTTTCTTTTCTTATGTGTGCTCGAGTGTTGGAAAAACCCTCCAAAATATGCATTACTATAGGCGTGTATGTGATTGTGTGATAGATTATGGATTAAAATTGACTTGAATTGGTAAATCATAGTCAATTTGTTTCCTGGAGAAAATGCACTTATAAATGATAGCTAATGTTGTTTAATTTTCTCTCTGAACAGGCATTGCCAAGCGTAGAGGAGGTTTCGGTCGATACCGTTCAGTCCAAACCCTTTTTGTCAAGTGTCACCGAATGAAATGGGAATGAATTGCCTTGAAATCTACTTATCGTTTCTTTTATAATATTGTGCACTTTTCTGTAAGATTTCTGAATTTTGTAGTGGTTGAGAACATTTCAGACGATTCAAGACTTCTTTGTTAATTGAATCATCTTTCATTTCAGTTTCTGGTATCCGCTCTATTCTTCCAGATGCATTCCTTATAATTTATTGTGCATTGTTTCTTGTTTCATATTGTGTTGTATCATTTGCTACTATTTTTGTGTGAATTTCTCTGATTTCTCTTTGGCATTTGTGCGTTTGTTTTTCCTTCCGTTGTGTTCATTTTGATTGTTGTTGTCGTTCTTGTGTTTTCCTCTTCCGTTCATTGTTGTTTGCATTCCTTTGTGACAATTCTGCATCCACTTTCATCCGTATCAGACTTTGTCCAGTTGGTTCTTGTTCAATAGAATGAGCACCTATTGGCACTAATACCACACATTGAACAATTACCAATTAGATAAGTATGTTGCAGACGGAGGTGTTTCTCAATATATAATTTTCTTTATGTCAAACTGTAGTTTTGATATGTTGTTTACCCTCCTGCATATGTATGCTCTTCTTTCAAACATAGTTCTTCTTGTAATGCCATCTTTCAAGTTTATTATCTGCAAAAAAAGAAGAGAGTATTAGCTATAAAATACATTCTTCTTGTTCTCCTCTTGAGAAGGATTTGATCGTGAAGAATATATATGAATCTCCTCCTTTTAGTGTTCTCTTTCATCTCTTACAAGATTTGAGTCTCAAGTATGGTGTATTTAGTTTATCAACCTCCTTCCTTATGGTCTGAGCTCCTAAAATGATTCTATTGTAATTTCCCCATGTTCTAAAAGCATCATTAGCTAGAAAGTCAGCCACCATATTTTCCTCTCATTATGTGCAAAACCCTGACTGTTTTATTATTTATTAACCTCTAGATATCCTGCACCTTTTCTATTATTTGCCAGGGTACTTCCTAGATTTTTAGGATGACATTCTTCAACACTGTTGAATGTGTCTCAACAATAATCTGTTGGTACTGATCTTCTTCCATGTATTTGTACCGTGTAGTAAAGCCATTGCTTCTGCATGGCTATTAGTACGTTGTGGATCAACCATCACATTTGCCTTAGCAACTATGACATATCCGTTCTCATCTCTCACTCAAAATCCCCATGACCCTCTTCTCGGATTTCCTTTCGATGCCCTGACAGTATTGCATTTCACCCATCCAGGATCAGGTGATCTCCAGCATACTTGTATCACCTTGATTTTTGGAGAATTGGATAGTAGTGACTAGACCAATGAACTCCATTTGTATGATGCTTGTTTAAAATTTCTTCTCACTTTCATGAACAAAATGACATTATTTATGATTTGGTAGACCAGTTTTACTCTAGACATTGCCCCACCATGTCTCATAGTATTCCTCCTCTTCCATAATTCCCGCACAATAATTGTTGGTATTGCTTGGAAGATGTATTTCACAAGTTGATTCACTGCTGCACCCCACCATAGGTTAATAATCTGGCTAAGTTGCAATTTCTGTATGTTGAATCCCATAAGTCTACAAAATGTGTTCCACGTAAATTGTGCAATTGGAGAGTTTCGAAAGACATGAGAGATGGTTCCTATTGCAGGTTCCTCACAACAATAACTCCTAGAAGGGAATTGAAATCCCCACTTCTTTACCACATCATCTAGAGGAACCATAGCGTTCCATAACTTCCATAAGAAGAATGACATTTTAATGGCTAGTCCTTTAATCCACATCATCGTATACAGTGCATTTGGTTCCATTCTCTGTCTGATCAAACTAAAAGCTGTTCCTACAGGGAAGTTTCCTCTAGTCTCAAGCTTCCAGAAAGGTTTGTCCAATATTTCTATCTCCAATGGAGGTTGCATGTTCTGGATAATATGGGTTTGCTATATCTGCTGGAAGAATCTCTCTTAGTCCGTCTTCATCCCACGTTTCCTCTATCACCACATCTTTTATTAGAACTATCATATGGTCCCTTGTGAAATCAGGTTGAAGAAGTTGGTGAAATGCACCCATTCCTGTCCAATTGTCTAACCAAAAGTAAGAATCCCCTTGTTTTACTTGCCACCATATTTCCTACTCAATCATATCTCTACACTGATGCATCTTCTTCCAAATGTATGTTCCACTCTACCATTGTACAGTAATTGCATGGTTCCTCTTCAAATATTTATTGCTCATGTACATTCTCCATAAAGACTGTTTAGTTCTAAAGTTCCACCATAGTTTAGAGAATAGTGCCTTAGAGACATCTTGTAGGCTTCTAAATCCCATTCCTCCTTCAATTTGAGGATAACATAATGTTGTCCAAGATACCCAATGTTTGCTGGAATTATCCACTGCGTTGCTCTAGAAGAATTTGGTGAGCATTCTATGTATCTGTGCTGACACTCCTGGGGGAGGATCACAAGCAAACAACAGATGGATAGGCATGCTCTGCAGTACATGTTTGATGAGGGTCACTCTACCTCCCACATATAAGAGTTTACCTTTCCATGAGTTGAGTCTTTTAAAGACTTTATCAATGATCTCTTTGTAATGTTCAACCTTCCTCCTCCCACAATCTATTGGTACTCCCAGTCCCCAGATATGTAAAAGGAAATTTTTTTCTAGGAGTTCTAGTTATGCATATACCAAAGCTTCTACCTCATGAGTCACATTATGGTATAAAAAGACTGCACTTTTCTCTTTGTTGATTTTCTGCCCACTAACTGCTTCATATGTTGTTAGAGTCTCCATAACCACCTTTAGAGATTGTTGTTGGGCAGAAGTAAAGATAATAGTATCATCTATATATGCAAGATGATTAATACAAGGGCTCCATTTTGGCATCCCAAAAACGAGCAAATCTATTATTTTTGTGTAAAGCATTTAGTGCCCTTGACATACATTCCAAGGCCAATATGAATAGAGTTGGTGAAAGTGGGTCCCCTTTCTTAACTCCCCTTGTTGATTTGAAGAAACCACATGCTTGCCCATTTATTAGGATTGAGTACCAGTTGTTAGATATGATTCTATACACCAAATCTATGAGAATCTCTTCAAATCCCATTTTCCTCAATACTTTTGTTAGGAAGAGCCATGAGACTCTATCATATGCCTTTGTCATGTCTAATTTTATTACCATGTTAGCCGGTCTTCCCCCCAAGCTCATATCGTTCACAATCTCCTGTACAAGCAGTATGTTTTCTACAATACTTCTTCCTTTAACAAAGCCAGCTTGTTGAGGAGATATTATTCTAGGTAGTAGTTGAACTAACCTTCATGTATAATCTTGGAGAAAATATTGTTGGTGAAGTTACTAAAGCTGATAGGTCTTAGATCTGAGAAGTTATTGATCTCAATCTTTTTAGATATAAGGACCAGATTTGTACTGGTGATGTATCTAGGTAACTCGTGTCCACAAAAGAAAGACCTCACCATTTTCACCATATCCTCTGCTATTATATCCCAACATGATTGAAAACATTTCCTAGTAAATCCATCTAGTCTGCTTGCACTATCCGAGTTTAGTCCAAACACTGCATTTTTCACTTCCTATTCTTTGGGTAGTTCATTGATTTGTGAGTTTTGCTCTGGTGTTATGGTGTTATCATCTGATGAATATGTTCCAGTAATTCAAAGTTATTGGGTAATTGTTCCTCTGTGAACTGCTCGCCGTAGAACCTTACGGCTTCTTGAGAAATATCATGTTCTTGTTCCAACCAGACTCCATGTTGATTCTGGATTCTCTTTATTTGCAGCTTCTTTCTTTTCCCACTCACATGAGAATGGAAGAATTTTGTGTTCCTATCCCCATCTTTGAACCATTGCATCTCGCCTTCTGTTTCCAAAATTTTCTTGGATAGCATAAACTTTAATTAGGTCTGGCTGAACAGTCTGTAACCCTTCTCTATCAGACTTTGTGGGATTTTGTTCAAATTCTACTTCATGAACTTTGATCATTTCCTCTAGAGTGCCACCTGTTTAAAGATGTCTCCAAAGGTTTCTCTGCTCCACTTATCCAAAGCCCTACATACCTTTTTCATTTTGCTGTGAGCGTTGAAAAAGGGATCTGTACTATACCAGCCTTCCTAATTGTCTTTGACAGTCCCCTTGAAACTCTCCTATTCGGTCCAGAGAAGTAAGAGACTTGAAAGGTTTCTTGGTAATTCTAGAATTTTCACTACTTGATGTCATTAAGGGGGAGTGATCAGAACCTTGTTTGATAAGATGCTTCTACTTCTGTGTTCGGGAAGATATTCAGAAAAGCTTGATTTCCTAGATACCTACCCAGCCTTTTAAAGATACATGCTTCAGCAGATCTTCCATTCCACCAAGTAAAGGTACTTCCAGTGAAGCCCAAGTCTTCTAATTGGCAGATATTCAAACAGTGTGCTAAGTCCTCCACCTCAGGATAATGAACAGGTAGTCCTCCATATTTCTCTGTTTCATCTAATATTCCTTTAAAGTCAGCTCCCACCATCCATGGTGAATTCATATTTGAAGAGATATCATATAAGTCATCCCATAAGTAGATTCTATTAGTTCAGTCAGTGCTGGCATATTGAGTTTCATTGATCTCTTGTCCAGTATCCACTCTAGTCATCTTTAATGATATTAATTGTTCAGTGTCTTTAGTGATTTCTACCTGGATCTCTTCAGTAACAAACACCCAAATTTTTCCATTTATGTTGTGCCATACTGATCCATATCCAGCCATAGCCTATATATAACAATGTGTCTATAATGCTGAAAAGGTTCCATGAAAGCTATACACTTGAAATGTTTGTCTGTGGATTAGAGCAACTCTTTCAAAGGTTTGTTGAGTGTTTACAGACCTAATATTCCTGATGAGAGAGATATTCATTATGAACTTCCTTTGGCAGTAGCTTTCCTTGTTAGTACACCACATCTTGCCTTATGTGGTACACTTTTATCTCTAGTATGTTTGTTCTGTCTTACTTCCTTTCTCGCTTTTGCTGTATATTTTGGTGATAGGTCCCCTGTATTCTGCTCTATTAGTGAGTTTGTGGATATATTGGTATTATCCACATCATCGTCTTCTCCCATGTCATCTTCTTTGTTGAGAATTGTACTATTTTGCTGTACATTAGATGAGCCAGAATCTGCAGCATCACCTTCTCTTCCAGTAATACTATTTGTGCTATCCCCTTGCTGATTAATTGCCTCTTTCCTTTGCAATCTGTCTTCTTGTGTTCCTATGTTTCGACTCTTCTCCTGAATGACCTGTTGCTTATTTGTTGTTATCACTCGTATTTTCCTTACCCTTTTCATCAGGAGGCTTTCCAGGTACTTTAATTACCTGATCTACATCTTCTTCTCTTAATCCTTCTCCTTGGTATTCAGTTGATGTGGTATTAGTATGGTGTATGTCTATTGGTTGTGGATCTTCCTTTTATGTTGTACTATTCTCCTCTTTGTTCATTGTTTCCTCGTTGCTTTGCTCCTCCTTAATTTTAAGTTGGTTATCTCCTTTTCATGTAACTCAGTAGCTTTTCCGTCGTGCACTTTATCATTGATCATATTCTCCTTGTTTTGTTGATTAGGTTGATCTTCCATGTCAATAGGTAATTTCTCCTTTTCCTGGCTTTCCCCATTCTAACGTGTTAATTGTTTCCCAAAAAAAGCATTGACCCATGGCTTGGCTGTTTCCTTGATTTTCTTATTCTTTTTTTGGCGTTAATTTAAACTGTTTCCATTGAAAGATTGATAGATTAATAGTCAAAACAAGGTTGCATACCAACTCAAGTATTGTATTTGTTTCCTTGATTTGTTCATTATCATCTTTGGTTTTTTTCCAAGTCTACTAGAGTATTGTATTTGTTGCTTGTGGCAGTACCTGTTGTTGCTTTGATTTTATTATCCATGTCTTTCTGGTCTCTTTGCTTTTTCTTTCCTTTCATTATTATTGTCATTCCCTTTAATTCTTTTATCCCTTACTACATTCCAGTTGTTTGGATCATTTTTATTGGCCATTGTCTTTCTGGTTTATTGTTCTTGTCCAATTGTTGCTTTCCTTTATCAGTTTTCTGTTTGTTCTCCGCTCTTTTCTTTTCCTCCTGCATTGGTGTTTTCTCCTTTTGTTTTTCAGTTTCCTGTGTATGTTCTTCCTTCTTTGGTCTAAGTTCTGGATGAATTACCCAACAATCATATTTGTCATGCCCTTGTAATTTGCAGTTGATGCAGTATTTCGGCAAATAGTCGTATTGAATCAATTGCCATTTTGATTTGTGTCTCCTTAATCCTCGTCAAAACAGTTGATTTGGATTCTTTTTGGCAATTCCTTGACTCTTGTTTGATTGTTTGTGGCCTTGTCAATCACTAGAGTACAACCTACTGGATTTGCCATCGAGAACATTGTCCTTGTCAATCACTATACTTTAAAATAATTATTAAAAATGTCAATATGTATATATTTTAGAAAATAAATTGAATCTTAATATAATTAATCTTCTTTCCTTTTATTTCTCAAATCAGTTCCACATTGGACCATTATTTATTCCACTATCCTATAATAAAAAAAAAAACTCTTTACCCACGTACCCCTTGTTCTAGGTTTTACCTCAAATCACTCATTTCTCCCTCTTCCCCTTTTTCACCATTGTTATCTCCTTTCTTTGTTCAAGAAAATCAATTCTTCAAATTTCTTACACTTTGTTTAAGAAATCTCACAATTAATTTAAAAGATTCTTCACCCATTGATAAAGTAAATTCGAAGTCAACAAGTATTTTGTGAAGTTTCTTGTGATTTTTTTTTCATATTCACCAAGTATTTTGTATTTTGGATTTTTCGACTTTTAGTGTTTGATTTTTTGTGAGTTTTTTTTCATATTCACCAAGTATTTTGTGAGATTGTCCTCTTTTATGTATTTTGGATTTTTTGTTTTTAAGCACCATTGTTCGAATTTTTTGTAATTTTGTTTTCATATTTGAGATTTAGTAGATTGTAGAAATCTACATTGGCATTCATACATCATACATTATTTGATTTTTTATACTTTCATATTTAATAATTTCGAATTTTGCTTGTAGTGTTACTTATGCACAACTGAATACAAATTTTTGGATTTGGTTTTGGTGAGCAAAATATATAAAAAAAAGAACATAGCAGATGAAGAAGAAGAAAGAGAGAGTCAGAGAAGAAGGTAGCAAAAATTGTGTTCATACTGAATTGTATTCATATTAATTTTGTTTGTCAATTATTTTTTGTTTACTCATTTGTATTTGTATCAAGAACATTGTATTTCTTTTTTAGTTTATAGTCATTCCAATAGATATTCCAAATGGATTTGTATTTTTTAAGCATAGATATATCCAAATTTTTTCATAGTTAATTTGCATTTAAAATTTTTTTTTGTATTCTTCCTCAACATATTGTATTATTTTCATTATATATGTTATTTTTTTCAGAATCTTGTATCCCTATTTCTTTCATAGTTAATTTGTATTTTTCTTGTGAAATATTGTATCCTGCTCAACAAATTGTATTATTTCCACCATGTATTCTATTTCCCCCAAAAACTTGTATCATTTCATAAATCATATTCATATGTAATGATTTGATTATATTGAGATACAATCGGTAATATTTTTGTAATACAAATAAAAGAAAAATATATTTGATAGTCATGTAATACAATTTCACTGAAATACAATTTTAGTTTTCATTATGAAACTAATATACCAATTTTAGTTTGAATGGTAAAGTGAACACATAGAATGTAAAACTTATTGGTATACAATTACGAAGAAAACATAATAATTTTTTTTCTATTATTAAATAATTGTATTCTTTTAAATCAAACAAATAAAAAATACATCAACCAGATACATAACAAACTAAAATATTGACATTTTAAATAAATATTGAATGTGTGGCTAAGGAGTCCTACTAAATGTCAAAATATTGACATTTTGAAAATTTTCCCTTAATTCTTTATCAAAATGAATTAGTTGGTAGCCCTGGGAAAGAAATCCATTCTATCGCAATTGTGTTCTCCTCTTCTAGATTAAACCAAGGATCCCACTTCAAGAAACAAAGTGGGAAAAATCTGTTCTTGAATCTTATATCCCATGCACGCGACATCGTGTAGCATAATCTTTAGGTAGAGATAGTATGATTCAGTATTTTAAAAGGCGCGGGTGTGAGACTGGGCCTTTTACTTGGTTTAGGGCGAGGCATAAGCCTTGAGACGTGGGGTGTAAATCCTATGGATCTTTAAATTTTTAATTTACAATATAGTATAGTAATATAATAACACAAAATTATAAAAATACATTAATATTTTGAAATAATTACAAACATGATTAAAGAAACTCATAGAAAATAAAACTTCTAACATGATTGTACAAGTATAAATAATCTAACATCTTAACTTTCTAGTAATAAAAGAATCATTATTTCTAAAAAAATATTTCTATCATACTATACAATTTATCCTCCCTAAAAGAAAATAATCAATAAAACTTACTAGTATTATAATAAAAACATCACTTCATCATGAATATACATAAAATTACTTTCAAATAGCTAAATAAAATATGATAATTTTGAAACATGAAAAAACCATGAAGATCAATCATAAGTGAAAATAAAATTTTGCTACATATTTTAAAAAGAAATGTTACGTAATATATAATCACCTTCACAGTGTTATGAAATAGTAAAGATGTGATACTACAACTTGTTATTTGAGTTACTCTCAATATTCTTATCTCTATAGATTAAAAAGATAGTATTTTCATTCATTTATGCAAGAATTATGAGGGTTAACAATATTAAATAAAGATTTTAATACATAATTTGTGCAAGATTTGTTAGGCGAGCCCTGAGCGTTGGGCTTTGGGCATGCTTAGGGCCAACAGTCGAGCGCTTAGGGCGTACGTCTTATAGAATTAAGCCCCACACTTGAGTCTAAGGGTGTTTTGCTAGAGACCTGCCTCAGGACGAGTCCCAACAGAGTCTTTTAAAACACTAGTTTGATTAATGTCTTTCCTCCAAGAAACCTATATTACAAGGACCTTTAATCTCCAATTGAGTTGAGATTGTGCGTTTTAGTCTATAAAGATGAGGTCTTCCATACGAAAATTTGGCAATTACTGCATATTGTAGATTTTGTCTCACACATAATCTATCAAATTCCTTTTTCATCCATGTGATTGTGGGTTCTCCATGCAGGTAAGTAATGGATTTGATATCAACAGGATCTGATTTCTGTGTATTTGTGAATGTATTTAAGGCTGCTGCATATCTACAAACTAAAATATATGTTGCTGAAATTATAGGATTTCTAACTAATTAGATTTATTCTTGATATAGGTATCTAGTAACACCTACCTACAGATCCCTCTTTTGATATCGTTTTCCTTGTTTTATAACTTTGGTAAATCAATTATGTTTTTTGTTGAATTTCTGATATGTGATGAAATGGAGATCTTCAGCATAATATTAAGATTTTTCTTTAGTAATATTGGTATATTTAGTATCAAGGATTAGCCCTGTCTTGGTATACTAAACACACATCTTTTCTATTCTCTGCACTTTTTATGACAATATTCCTCACTTGAAAAAACTCAGAGAGAAAGAAAATCTTGTTATCATCAATAAAGCTAACGTCCAAACAACTGATGCAAATAATTAGGTCCTTCCACCAATTCTTTTACAGTAGACACACACACACACACACACATATATATATATATATATAAAC
>JAJOOH010044197.1:0-10142 GCA_029582605.1 Solanum gracilifrons
CCAAAAACTAGAGCATATATGCCCTTCACTCTAGTTTTTGGACGGCAGGGGCACCAATGTCCCAAAAGTATGATGGAGGGTATATGCATACCATTTATGATAGTTCGGGGATATATTCGCCATTTTTCCCTATATTTATTTAATATATTAGAATAAGAGTTGGATCGAGAGCAATATTGGGGTTCATCTGCTTAGAAAGGTAAATTGATAATATGATTTATTTATTTTTGTTTTATCAAGGTTGCACTTGCGATCATTCAAAGGTTGTGTATGATTTACTAATATTATCGCTCATCTGTCTAATCTATTTTCTGGATAGCTTCTTTATGGGAAGCACTACACTAACCTAGCTAACACTACATCTCGCTAATTCCATTCTCCCTCTTCTTTCATTTTACAAGAGTAAAAAATCGTGAAATTCATTCGATGAAAAAATGAGACTCCGAGAGAAGCTGAAAGTTATGTTGACTTCAAATTTGATTCCAAAGTGTTGGATATTGGACCAAGTCAGCCATATTACGTATTCTTTTTTTTAATTAAGTTCATGTCTACCTTTATACTTGGTGTTGCGTAATTGCTTTGCTTCAATTGCCAAACCCAACCTTTGTCCACAAGGAAATATGGGTGGAACCGCCTTAGACAAAGATTGGTTCGGTGCATATTTTTTATCGAAAAATTATATAATGTGTGGAGATTAAATGTTAATTATTATAAGTATATATTGAATTTTGCATACTTTTGATATAATTGAGAGAGTTTCTAACTTTGCCACTGCTGAAGATAAGGGCAAGGTTTTGTACCACGAGATCAAATTTTGCTATCATCACATCTGAAAACTTAGATGATAACAAAATTCAACATGATATTATAGCACATGTTTAATTACTCGTTTATACTTTTCATTACACCTTATTTACGAGCCTAAATCTTCCTGATGAGTCAAAGCTCGAGTGGTTGTGAAAATGTGAATTCGGGACATCTTGCTTGAATCGATACAACGTTGAATGATTTGTGAATCTTGGTTTCCTATTAGGTGTTTGAAGTTCGCATTAAAGCCCCGATTAAATCTAAATTGTGCACTCTAGAGCCCATTCGGAGATGGTGCTCCCAACAAAATTTTCTTCATACCCAAAACTTCTAATTTATGGTGAAGCAATCTCATCACTGCACTACAACCATATTTTGCAATGCACGAGCCTCTTAAATTTCCTACATTCTACATAGCTAATGATGTGATTTTTGACTCCTCTTATTGTGTAATCTTATAGAATTTATTGGTTCATCACATGAAACAAATTGTTCTATTGAAAAAATGTTATATTTAGTTACACCATTTTATGATTGTTGGGTACATCATATATTAGACCAAATTGCAGAAATAAATTACTTAAAACCTCCATAGGAAAATTCTTTTTTTAGTAAATAGTTTTTCAAACTTAATTAGAGCATTACTAAACATCTTTAAGTGAAAGTGAAATTTCTTCCGAAAAACTCATGAAATTTTTGAAAACTCGAAAATACTATACTATTAAAGCTAGAGATTGCAACTGAAGGCGCTCAACTTTATTTAAACTAGTTAAACAGACAACATTATGTCGATAGCTAAGGGTGCATAAGTACAAGTTTATAGCAAAACTACGTAAATAAAGTTATTACATAGCCAGCCATTTTCATTTTCCTCTAACTTGAGTTTTAAGAATGGAGGACTCCGATACAACGGAGCCCTCTGCTCGGCCAACAGCTGCAAAACTAGAACTACATGGAGTTGTTGTTACCAGCTAACCTCCTCGAACGAGTCTCCTCAAGTCCTCGTTCTCCTTGTTCAAGAGATCGAGACGTGATTGAAGAATGTTGATCATAGCTTGAGCTCTCATCACTTCAATCTTCGCAGTCTCCCTTTCCATTGAGACATTTAGTATCTCATTCTCTAAATTGCTAATGAACTTCAAGTAACCTGGAGGAACAGATTTTTCAAGATTGGAAGAGTCAAAATTAAGGGAGTTAGAAGGTTGAGCTTCTTTTGGTTCAAGGGGATCTAATAAGGGGAATGTTAAGAGAGTAGGGGAGTAATTTGTCGTCATCGTCTTTGTTGGTGGATCCTGTTGGCTAGTGGTTGAATCTTCAGAACCATTTGCATGGCTAGAGCTAGGATCATCATGCTTCGATCTTTTGCTTTGAGCTAAAGAGAGTAGTTCGAGATCCTCAGACCTTTCCCTCTTGCAAACAAACGAAAGAGCTCGAGGCTCAAGCAGGTTCTCACTTTGGCAAGGAGCCTTCCCATGCACATCCTGATTTGAACATCCCACCGTTAGCCGCAAGGAAAGAATTACCAAGTTACGCATAAGATCACAATATTAACATGCTTGCACATATTTCTGGAGCTTCAGGTATGTAATGTCAATTAACACGAGCTCTAACGAATAAATTCAATAACAAAGCACAATTCAACCAATAACTACAATCATCACTAAACAAACTCGCATCCAACCATATAAGAAAACCAATGCATCACAGGTTTGCAAGTTGAAGTTCATCTGAGCGTCCAGATAAAACACTTGAGCATGAAAATATAAACGATTTGTGGCAACGTTTGATCAATTTAAAAGATGAGGGATCATGAATGTAATTAGAAGCCTATCTATTCATCTGGCCTACTAAAAAAAAATGAATGAGATCATTAAAATTGATGCAAGCTTTCCAAAGCCTCCCATACGATTATCTGGAAAGGGAATGGCTACTTTAGGGAGCTTCAAACAAGGTATTCATCTACTAGAATTTTTCTCTAATAAGAGGGGGAGAAAAGTAAACAAAGCATAAAAAGGGCATTGTATCACACGTTCTCAACAAATAATTTATTATCTAGTAATCTAATGTAAGCGAGTGTATCACACGTTCACGACTCAATTGGTAGATCTAGTGTAACCTTGACAAAGAGGCAGTAAAAGCTTCTCCTTAAGGTAGGGCATGGAAAACTACGAATTGGCTAGCTCTACTCCGTAAGTACACATATTATTACCTATGTGATAACTGCACCTGCCAGTGAAAAAATAGTCTGGAAAAAACTAATTGTGATCGTCACATAATCTGAAAGAGATAAATCTGCAGTTTCAGTTATTCTTATTAAGAAGTTTGACTATATGACATGTGACAAAATGAGAAATCAATCCATCTAATTCTAGACTGATTGGAGCTACCCTACACAGTTTGCTACACCTCGGGCCACAACACTTCAAGCCTTTATCTAGGTTTGGTGTCTAGCTTAATGCATGAAATGGGCAGGCCAGTAGATTGACGAAAGCTCGACTTTAAAGGGCAAACTTATACTGGGAGACGGAGAAGCGGAGAGACTGAATATTAGTCCCTTGCTAGAAAGTTGAGGACATATATAGGATCTCTGTGCCAATGAGATATCCCTGATACACCATTATGTGGGAGCCAATCCAAAAGGATATAGATGGAAAACTGAGTTTGTGCCTCTCACCGGACAAAAGTGAGCTAAAATGAAACCTCAGAAACACTAGTTTTCTTTGCGCTCTACTTGGAGCAACAAAAAATTATTTCACAATACTGAATATAATCTAATGGAGAAACTACCGCGTTCTAACAGAAACCACGGTTTCTGAAGAACAGTAATACAAAGACAATCAAGAGAAATTAGAACGTGGTAGATGTTCTTGCAATTAAAAGCTAAAAGGGTTTAGGTTTCCAAGGAAGAGCCAACCGCGTTCGAACAGAAACCGGTGCTCCTGAAGAACAGTAATACAAAGAGAACCAAGAGAAATTAAAACGTGGCAGATGTTCTTGCAATTAAAAACTAAAAGGCTTTAGGTTTCTAAAGAATAATCATACTAGGAGAAAACGACAAATGAAAAAAAAAAAAAAAAAAAAACTGCCTCTACATGTAACGACTCGCATTTAAAAGCCAAAAGGGTTTGAGTTTCCAAAAAGCAACCATACGAGGAGAAAGAAGAAAACCTAAAAGAACAACAAATATTCTTGCAATTAAAACACCGATCTACATGTAACGACAATAGCATTCATACTTTCTCAGTTTCTTGTAATAGTAAGTGGTATCTATCCGCATTAATACCAGCGGCAAAAAGGGGAGAAGTTGTATTTATCCGGATTAATAGTAGCGGCGCAAAGAGCAGAAATAGGCAATATTTGGATTTAATGTAACAAATCATGTACATAGAAGATCATAAGAATATGAACCTGGTCAAACTCATTTCCCTCAACTCGCGCTTCATCACCATTGGCCACGTCATCCTCGGTCTCTCCTCCAGGAACCATGAGAGTTGTGTCGTCATTCCATTCCTCCTCGATAAATGGTGCATATCTGTCGCCATTAGGAGGCCCTAATCCACTTTTTTGGAAGATTCGACAGAGGACAAAGGCATCCTATTTCCACGCAAACAAACAGAACACATTAATTCAAAACTTCAATCGGAAGTAGGTTTACAATCCATACATTTTCCAATACCAAATTCGCACCTGCACAACTCCAGCTGCCTCCAATTCTTCATCGGCAAGTCTGTACTCATGCATTACCCAGTTAGTTCTCTTTCCATCAGGAGCTCGACCATTATGGAAAACAAGTGTTTTCTTCATTCCAATGGTCTCAGACTTGTGGCGAACAGGACGATCCTTTCCAGTAGCTTTCCAGTAGCCCTGTCCAGTGGCTCTATTAAGTCTAGATCCATTCCCATACTTCCTATCTACAGGGCTGAAAAAATACCACTCTAAATCTCTGGTCTTCAGAGATGAATAATCTGTACAAGAAAGAGCAAAAGTTAATTCATCAAAATTAATGACTACAAAGTTCAAGAGAAGAATGTGTCTTATCACATAAGAAATTGATAACACGTCAAACAAAAACTGCACAAAGTGACAAAGAAAAAATGCATTTCTTATGTAGCAGCGTTACACCGGGTTTTGCATGAACATTGGAATTTTTTCTGATGTTTTTAAACTGATAATAGTACAAACCTTGTCCATACACGAGCTTATTAAAGTGCTAAAAGACCTTAAACTACGTCTCACCAATTCCTTCTGACCCCCCTCCTTTAAAAACAACGAAAAAGAAAGACGTGTATCTATATACTAAAAACTCAATCTTTATGGCAAATCAACCTTAAAGATACAATTTTCATATTTAAAAAAATCCATTAAAACTCCAAGCTCCATTTTTCTTTGCAATCAATTGAAATTAAACACATCCCTCAAACAAATCTTTATGATGAATCAACCTTAAAGATGCATTTTTCTTACTTACAAAAAAGAATTCCATTAGAACTCAAAAAAAATTGTATCCATTTGCTAAAAATTCTATCTTTATGGTAAATCAACCTTAAAGACGCATTTTTCTTATTAAAAAAATCCATTAGAACTCGAAGCTCCATTTTTTTCCAATCAATTGAAATTAACACATCCCTCAAACAAATCTGTATGATAAATCAACCTTAAAGATACATTTTTCTTACTTGCAAAAAAATTCCATTAAAACTCCAAATATTTGTAACCATGTACTAAAAATCCAATCTTAATGGTAAATCAACCTTAAAAGATACATTTTTCTTACTTGCATCAAAAAAAACTTTAAAACTCGAAGCTCCTTTTTCGCAATCAATTGAAATTCACTCATCCCTTAAACAAATCTTTATGATAAATCAAATACCTTTTTCTTACTAGCAAAAAAATTCCATTAAAACTCCAAAGATTGTAACCATATACTAAAAATTCAATCTTTATGGTAAATCAACTTAAAAGATACATTTTTCTTACTTGCAACCAAAAAAAAAACTTTAAAACTTGGAGCTCCTTTTTCGCAATCAATTGAAATTCACTCATCCCCTAAGCAAATCTTTATGATAAATCAACCTTCAAGATACATTTTTCTTACTTTGCTAAAAAAAAATTAAAAAAACTTTTAAAACTCTTGAGCTCCATTTCTTTGCAATCAATTGAAATTAACTCATCCCTCAAAAACACACAGATAAATGATAAAATCATAAAATGTAGTAAAATTTACAAAACTAAACAATTCATCAAAAATCCACCAAATCAAAAACCATATAACATAAAAAATCAAACAAAGAAACCACATGCAAACCTGCAGATATAATCACAAAAAAATGAAAATTCATATCAGCTGAACAAAAAATAAAAGTATATCATAAAAATTCACAAAGATTAGCAAACCTCTAAGGTCCCAAGGCTCAGATTTGTAAACATCAATTTCAGAAACAGCCTCAATCCGAAACGGTTTCCCACAAGCCTTCCTCCTTAAATAGTACCTCACTAATTCCTCATCTGTCGGATGAAACCTGAATCCCGGTGCTAAAGACGTCGCCGGAGCTGCCACTGCTCTCCTCGGCGTCACCGGCGCCGGTACTAGAACAAGTGCACCCTCTTGCTCCATTTCCGGGGCCTAAAAAAATTTCAAAAAAAAAATCAAAACATAGCCAAAAACAGTGTTTATTGTTTAAAAAACTAAAAATCATACATATAGAATAAAGAAAACAACCAAAGCTCACCAAAAAACCAAGAAAATGAAAATCAGGATTCCTTTCAAGAAACCCACCAGAGAAACAACAGATACATACAAAACAAACAGAGAGAAGTATAAAAGGGGGAAAAGGGTGTTAGGTTTGAGAAGATTAGAAGTGAAGCAAAGCTTTAAAAAGGAGAAGAAGGGGTGGGATGGGGGTGGGTGTGGGGGTGTGGGGGTGTGAGGAGGGGGTGGGGTGTTGATGATAACTTGGATAATAGTGAAAAAAGAAATGAAGTAAGCTAAGAAGGGCTATTGCCCATCGGTTAAGCAAGGGAAGGTAGGAATGGATGCTTGCTTGACACGGAAATCGAAAATCCAAGAAAAAACCATTGAAATGGGGGTGGTTGGGTGAGGGGTGAGGGGTAAACACAAAAAAGCAAAGATAAATGACTTATAGGCAACTTATTGTGTGACCAGATGCTTAGCTGTTTTGTTTTGTTTTTTTTCTTCTTTTTTTTAAATATATGGATGAGATTGTAACTCATATTTCGAGTTCGAATTCTGAATATGGACTACAAAGTCGTTTTTGTTAGGAAATTTTATTCTTAATATAAAAAAATTTAGTGTAAATTTGAATCTAATTAGATTTTAATACGAATATAATGAAAAATCAAAAAATATATAAATAATAATCCATTCTTTTTTTTATAATCAATAACAACAACAAAAAAAAATTATGTTTGAATTTATTTGATTTGATTAAGAGTAAAAAGATTGAATTAATTAATGTTTGATGTGAGTTTGGATGTAGTTTATATGTTTTAAAATTATATAAAAAGTAATATAAGCTGTAATAGTTAATAATTTAAAATATTTTTAAAAATTTAGAAGCTATATAAAAAGTACTATAAGTTATACTCGATGAAATGCATAACAAGTCATAATAATTAACAATCTAGAATATTTGAAAAATTATGATCAAAGCAAGTAGCTTTTGATTGTCTAGATAGTAATTAAAAAACAAATTGAAATGGAGAGAGTAATAACTTTTATATATTAAGTGATATTTAAAGTTTTAAATGTACGTTACATTAAAAAGTTATGATCAAAGAAAATATTATTTGACTGTCTAAATAGTAATTAAGAAAAAAAACAAATTAAAATGAAGAGACTCATGTTTTTTAGGTTGACTAATAATTTAACTTTTTAGATTGATGCTATTAATGAGATGATTAATATTTATGACTTGTTTTATATTATAAGTTTTTTTAAGAATTTTTTTTAAAAAAAAATTTGTGTCTAGTTAACCATTATATATCATATAGATTGGAACGGAAGGACTAGATTGATGCTATTAATGGGATTATTAATATTTATGACTTGTTTTATATTATAAGTGTTTTTAACTTTTTTTAATTCCGTGTCTAGTTAACCATTATGATCAAAGCAAGTAGCTTTTAACTGTCTAGATAGTAACTAAAAAAATAAATTGAAATGGAGGGAGTAACAATTTTTCTATATTAAGTGATAATTTAAAGTTTTAAATGTACGTTACACTTAAAAAGTTATGATCAAAGAAAATATCATTTGACTGTCTAAATAGTAATTAAGAAAAAGACAAATTAAAAAGTAACATTTTTTATATTGACTAATAATTTAACTTTTAGATTGATGCTATTAATGAGATGATTAATATTTATGACTTGTTTTATATTATAAGTTTTTTTTTTTAAAATACCTTAATTTCGTGTCTAATTAACCATTATCATTTAGATTGGAACAGAAGGATATTACTAACTACTTGCTTTAATTTATGTAATATAATTTGATCTAGAAAAATTATACTTAAGTTAAAAGCATTCAGAATCCTTTTTAGTTTATAAGTATTTCTATTTTCATTTTTAATCTTTTTTTGTAGTTCTAGAGATACTCTTTTTTCAAAATAAATTTCTTAACTAGCACTCCGAATTCTATTTTTGTTGCTTATCATTCTCCTAATAAAGATACAATGTAGTTGTGTTTAAAGTGATATTTTTCAACACGAATTTTGATAGTTGAGTGCTAAAGAAAGTATAAAATATCTTGTGGAAAATCAAAAGAACATCTCACTTAGTTAACACTTATAATCGAAACATATTGAAGACAAATTATATTTGAATTTATATAAAATATTAATTAATTTATTCTTCATATTCTGAATCAAGTCAAATAAATTGAAACAAATAAAGTACGAGTAATTATTAAACTATAAATCTCGATGTTAACCTTATCATACTCTATGTTTAACTAATTTTTATCATAAAAATGACTAATTAAGTAAATATAAAATATATGAGAAGAAATGAAATAAATAAAAGAAGTGAAGTTCTTCACGTTAACTTCACTTTTTATTTTGTTTTGTCTTTTTTTCTTCTTCTATTTTTGTTTTTTTTCTGTTTACTTTTGGAAGAAGGCTCTAGGTGGTTTCACAAAATGACATTTTTCAAAAGCCTTTTTAGTTGGGAGAGGGACAGTTTAAGCTTTTTTATTTCCTACTATATGTTAAAAGAGTTTGGTTGGGGATTTTTAGGTTTTAAAGATAATTGTGTGGTTTGGAAGTAAAATGTTTATCTACCATTGCACAATTATAATAAATACGATATGGAGAGAATCAGAACTTAAAAAGATGAAATACGTCATTTTAAAAAAAATATTTATATGTCATATCAAATCATTAAGAAAGTAATACTGAAGTAGAATCGTTCTAAATTCATTGAAAACAGATTTATGATCTTCAAGGATAGAAAACTAAAAAAACATCACATGATTTCGAGATCATAACCCTATTTATACATATATGCACATATTTTATGTAATTCTAATTTAACAATTATCATTAAATTAGAAACTAATATATAAAAGACGTCATACTTTATGAAGTGTCCTTTAGATTCATTTAATTTTAAACCTTACTATTGTTCTGAATCAACCTTTTTAAGATAGCAATGATTACCAATAACATACCTATGTATTATAATTACACAATATATCCATAAATTCCAACATATCTTTCATATACATTTGGAATATCTTTTATAGACATGTATAAATTTCATATATGACATATATTATAGTACTATTTTCAGGCTATAGCAGTAGATTTAGACTTTCAAGTTATAGCATTAAAAATTTCAGGTTATAACAAATTCACAAATAAAAGAAATGTTTTTATTAATTCGAAAAAAGTTTTTAAAAAAAAGATAAACGAAAATTAAAAAAAAAACGGAATTATAGATAATAAAGTAAAAAACTGAAAGTGTGGCTTGTAATTTAATTTGAAATTTATTGTAGATAATTAATGATTAGCATGAAATAAGGGATTTAAACAAATTAACAATATTTTTTATCCTTAATTCACTCAAAATCAGTTAAGATAAACTAAAAATCAGATCATATCAATTTTTGTAGATAATTAATAAATAGCACGAATTAAGTGATTGAAACTAATTAAGATTATTTAGTATCCTTAATTCACTCAAATCAGTTAAAATCAAATAAAAATTCAGATTTTTTCTTCTTCTTTTTTCAACGTTTCTCTCTCTTCAATTTGCAACAAAAAAAATTCAACGTTTCTCTCTTCAATTTTCAACAAAAAAAATCCCACATTCGA
>JAJOOH010044227.1:0-12944 GCA_029582605.1 Solanum gracilifrons
GTAGAATATTACATATAAAATAAGTTCGGGGGGGTAATAGGACCTTAGTAAAGGTTAGGTGTGTCTCTGGGATTTCGGGCATAGGCTAGGGGGGTACTTATGCATTATCCCTCATTTATATTCACCAAATTGAAAGCAATAATAAATTTTATGTTGGTGAGAATAATAAATTTTAAAAAGAAATGATGTAATTATTAATTTTATTTACATATGAAATAAATGTTTAGTAATTATAATGTGGGGTTGTTTTAACAAAATATAAACTTGTGGTTCAACTTTTGTATTAAAAAAATCTCAAATTCCATATCATGATTTTTGGAGAATATGGTATTCCATCTCATGATATGAAATCATGCGATAGAATCAACGTGAAATCGCATGTCCAAACACTGATTCCATCTCACGATTCCATATCGTGATATGGTATTGCATCGCCAAACGCCTACTTAAACTTTTGACCCCCCCACTTGCCTCATAGACAAATCTTCAAGGTAAAAAGTTAAAACTTGTTGAAGATATTCCAAAAAGTTCTATTTATGTTATATTATATTAAATAAATGATTGAGTTATCAATATGATTTGATTTATAAAAGTAAGTGGTCGAAACTATGCATTGACACCTAGATTTAGCTTCACTTATCTAAAAGTGTCACGCCCCGAGACCCCACCTAGACGTGACACGACACTCTTACCCCTTAGGCCCGAGAGCACCAACCAACTTGCTTAATCCAGATAATCTAATAAAAATACCAATGAGGAAGGTAAAGCCCATTCTAATCAACCTTCGAGAAAATTCAAAAGAGGAAACAATGGGAATGATGATCTTGGCAAGTTTGATCCAAGAAGTGATGAAGGAGTCTTCGTGGGCTTATTCCTCAACAAGCAAGACCTACAGAGTTTTCAACAAAAGAACACTGTGTGTGGAAGAAAGTGTTCATGTCAACTGTGATCAATCAGGTGGAATGAACAATCTCGAAGACATGGATGAGTCAGAAATTGAAGAACTGCTGCAAATTCAAAGAGATAGTCTTGCATATGAATTGGCTAAAGAAGAGACTCCAGATGATGGAAATGTTACAGACTCTATGAGAGGACCTGGTCCTTCCACTTCTTCAGATATTACTAATAGAGAAGAGGCCAACGAAGAAGTTCATGAAGTAAAAGAACAAGTTGCGGAGCCTGATGAAGAGGTTACAAGGAAACCAGGGCGGAAACATCAGTCCTCTCATCCCATGGATAATCTTGTCTCTCCCTTGGAGTCTGGAATACACACTAGATCAAAGACTAGAAATCTAGTTGCTTTTTCAGCTTTTATCTCTACTATTGGCCGAAAAACATTAAAAAAGCTCTAAAGGATGCTGATTGGGTCAACTCAATGCAGGAAGAACTTTACTAGTTTGAGAAGAGTAAAGTATGGCACCTGGTCCTCATACCTCTTAACATAATGATTATTGGAACCAGGTGGGTCTTCAGAAACAAGTTGGATGAACATGGGGTTAGTCAAGACTAGTTGTGTAGGGGTACAATCAAGAAGAGGAAATTAACTATGATGAAACATTTGCACCACTGGTAAGAATGGAAGCAATCATAATACTAGTTGCTTTTGCTACATACATGGAGTTCAAACTATTCCAGATGGATGTCAAGAGCGCCTTTCTAAATGGTTACCTAAAAGAGGAAGACTATGTCAAGCAGCCACCGAGGTTCGAAGATGTTGACTTACCCAATCATGTGTTGAAGTTAGACAAGGCCTTGTATGGACTGAAGCAGGCTCCCAGAGCTTGGTATGAACGACTATCAAAGTTTCTTCTCGAGAATGACTTCAAGAGAGGAAAGACTGATAACACTCTATTCTTGAAGTCAAGAGGAAATGAGCTCTTTATAGTGCAAGTATATGTGGATGATATAATCCTTGAAGCCACTTCAGACACACTTTGCAAAGAATTTGCAGCACTGATGAGAAGTGAATTTGAAATGAGTATGATGGGGGAACTCAATTTCTTCTTAGGATTATAGATCAGACAGTCTACTCAGGGCACTTCAATCTATCAAGAGAAATATATCAAAGAACTCCTCAAAAAGTTCAACATGCAGGAGTCAAAAGATTATTGATACACCCATGAGCATGAGTACCAAACTCGATAGTGATGTATCTGGCATAAGTGTGAATGAAACTATGTATAGGGGAATCATTGGATCTCTTCTTTATCTAACTGCAAGCAAGCCATATATTGTTTTTTCAGTGTAGGGATATGTACGAGGTTTCAGGCAGCTTTGAAGGAATCTCACCTAAAGGCAGCAAAAAGAATTCTAAGATATTTAAAGGGTTATGATGATCTGGTCTTATTCTACCCTTCTGGGGATTCTTTTAACCTAATTGGATATGCTGATGCTGATTATGCAGGTTTTTGAGTGACATGAAGAGCACCTTAGGAATGACTCACTTTCTAGGGTCATCTCTAATTTCATGGGGAACAAATAAGCAAAACTCAGTAGCTTTGTCTACGACTGAAACTGAGTATGTAGCTGTTGCTTCATGTTGTGCTCAACTTTTGTGGATCAAACAACAACTTGAAGATTTTGGTGTCTTCACTGATGCAACTCCTATTATGTGTGATAACACCAATGCAATGAACATGGCAAAAAATCTAGTTCAACATAAGAGGACCAAGCACATTGATGTGAGACATCATTTTCTTCGTGAGAATGTCGAGAAAGGGAATGTGGTCATGAGGATTTGGAAGACTGAGGATCAAGTAGCTGACATTTTCACCAAGGCACTGAGCAAAGATTCTTTCCTGAAGAATAGGTTGAGACTGGGGATCCACAAGCTAAATTAATTCTCTATACAATCCTTCAAGTGAACCTTTCATTGGCTAAGTTTAGGGGGACATGTATCTATACTTGTTTTAGCTTGCTGTATGAAGAATTCACAACCTGTACCTAACTGCATGTATACACGCATCGCACTCTGGCTCAAGGGAAGGCTCAGTCACACTGATCAGGGAAATTCATATGGCAAGCACCACGTCCTCTATTAAGGTTAGTATCACTTTACTATGTTGAGTTATTACCTAATGGTCAAATTGCCACGTGTCATCATATATTTTTTCATGTCAATTACAAACGTCTTTTCATCTTTAAAACCAAGAGTCATTTCTATTTGGGAACCCGATACAAACACTAGATAGGTCCTCCAATCTTTGTTTCTCTTATAATCTTCTTTGTTTCTTTTAATTTTTTTTACTTTCTTTCTTCTTCACCACAAACTGCTTCTTCTTGGTTATCAGAAATGTCAAATCACTCATCCTCTTCCAAAAATCCCATTCCCCTTGAAGTTGAAAACCCTAATTCGTTCCAGTTTTCAACCCCTTAAGTGGAATCTCTTCGTTCTACTCTTGTGTGGGGTAGGCGTAATGGGTGAGTGTGAAACTCCTCAAATAGAATTAGTTACTCTATCTTCAGTAAATCCCACTGAAGTACTGCCTTATTCTCCTGTTTTGTCCTCGCTAAAAGGCTAAAATTCGAAAGCCCAATCAGTAATTAAGCCTGTTGGTGTGCCTCTTGATGATCCTGGCGTCACTTCTCAACCAGGGGTTGTGTCATCTATGATGTCAGAGCAGTTTCTTAGAGGGGATCTTCCTAAAGGGAAAGGTATGTAATCAAATATTTTGGCGACTGGAGAAGAATGGGTGATGCAAAGTCTAGCTACTCTAAAAGGATACATTCAACCTCCTTTCTCTGAGGCCGAGTACAAAACGCCAAATCTTGCAACTACTAGAAGCAAAACTATTTTTGACAACACCCCTAAGGACTCAATGGGCAGTGATTCATTCCACGAGGATGAGCCGGAGGAAAGCGAACCTCACCTTGTTTGGAAGTGAAGAGAAATACGAGAAGCAAGTGCTATTGTAGATCCTCTTGAAGAAAGCAACAAACCAGGTGCTGTCCAAGAGGAAGTAGGGCACAACGAAACATATGAGGTTGAAAGAAAAAGAAGAGAGAAAGGAAAGGGAATAGTGGTTGAGCCCTCATCAAATGTAAACAAGAAATATATAACGCAAGGAGTTCAACAAAAACTTTTGGGGGATTCTATGGTAGCCAACAAGACTCAAACTGCTAAAAAAGTTCTAAATTTGATTGCTTAGACTATAGAGTCGAGTGAGACTATATCTGAGGATGTTTCAATGGCTGTGGCAAAGAAGGGAAGAGAAACAGATGAACAAAGTGTGAAAGTTCCAAAGGTGACCAGGGGTAGCAGAAAATCACCAGTAAAAAAGGGTCACCAGGAAAATGAAGACAAATTCCAAGCCCAAAATGGTTAAGGGACAAGGTTCTTCTACACGAAGAAATGATGAAGACAAGGAATTGACCAGAGGGGAACAAATTGAAGAACTTAAAAAACAAAAAGGTGCTCAATGGAAGAGTGTTTGATCCTGCCATTATTACTGAACCAGGGATGTGCAACCTGGTGGACTATGTGGCCTTACAAGATTAGGAGCAGCTCTTTGAAAGTCCAGTGCTGGTACTCCACGAACCTGAGGTACGGGAAATCTACTACCAGATAGTCCTACTTGAGGATGGAGGAATAAGTTCCAAAGTTTGTGACATCGAAATTAATCTAAATGGAGAGATCTTGGGGATTATCTTGGATGTACCATGCCAGGGGATCAAGTTCGTGGCAGGCTGCAAGCCTTTTATGCTTTACGTTAAATGGGCATTCAAGTATGAGAACATGAAGTGTGCTGGAGTTCCAAAGAAATTTCTCAAGGGGGAGCATCATGTGTACTTTGAGTGTGTGAATAAGGTACCGTTGCCTCGATCGCAGAAGCGAACCCTTGCTTCCTCTGTAGATATCTTCCTGATGGAATAGTTGGAAACATTCGAGGCCATCAATCTTCCTGGTATCATTCTTGAGCATCTACATAGGATCATGTGAAAAATGATAAGCACGGGATAGCCTATGGGTATTTGCTAAACCAGGTGTTCGATCACTTTAGTGTGCCTTTGGGAAGGGGAGTACCTGGTACTATCAAGCAAACCTTCTCAATGGTCACCCTCATAAAATGTGAGTGTGTACAGGGAAAGATCAAGGCTAAGTCCCAGGTTTCTGACCTTCTTGAGAAACATGAAGCTTTCGAAAGGGAAATGGAAGATTTTTGCAGTCATTTTGGGTGACAAGGAGGTTGAAATTGCACGACTAAAAGCATTACTTCAATAGGCTCCATCTCAAGGATCAGGTACCGGTACAAATAACAAAGAAGAAGTCACCAGGTTGAGAGACGACAATGCTAGACTGTCTGAGTCAAATGCCTCTTCAAAATAGGAAGTAAAGTATCTTACCAAGCAGCTCTATCTGGCTCATGCTGATGCGAATAGGCGTATGAACATTCTTCTAGAGTCCTTTGCTCCTCTTCCCCGTGTTGTTGATTCCCATTGAACTCAAAGTGGCAGTTAGTGTTGTGTAATCCTTAACAGTTAGTATTGCAGTACTTTGATTTTTGCTAATATATTACTCTGTTATTGTGTCATTCTGTGTTCCCTACCTAGCATGTTTGCTTATCTATTATGTTGTCTATGGCTCTGAATTCTGTACTCTCTTGCTTCACACTTGTGTATATTTACTGCCTCCATTTTCAATGATGCCAAAAGGGGAAATATATATTGTTGTGATTGTATCATTAATGCTTGTTGCAGACAGGGGGAATGGTGTTGCAGACATGGTAGACAGGGGGAACGGTGACAAGGGGAATGATCTCATTTTTTAATGAATACTCTCTGTATTATATGTTTGTTTGTCATTATCATAAAGGAAGAAAATGTTGGATTACATGTGTTTGGATTATAGTCATAAACACAGGGACCGGGTCCCTGCGAGAGTGCTCTTGTCGAAATCTGTAGTGTTGTACATATGTAAAGCTATCATGTCAGGTGGTTGATGAGAATAGCAGCGTACTGCACCAATGGGAGTGGACGAGGTCATGTTGTTCAGTGGTTAATAACCTTGTTGGTGGTTGATATATGCAAGACAACAAACAACATATTATTCACTCAGAAAAAGTGAGCAAAATATTTTTTTGAGAACTCAAGCACAAAAGGAACACACACTGCAAGGGACCTGATAGATGAATAAAAATCCTTCTTGAAGTGTAGTTGTTTAAGAGTGTGTGTAAGGTGCTAAACTTGCAGGTTTCATTTCACTTGTGAAAAGAAATGTATCAAAATCTTTGTGTGTATTGTTGTGGGAACATTATTAGAGTTAACTTTGTGTCTTACGTTTTGAAGTCTATACTAATTAAGAAGTAGTTAATACAGTGGGCAATGGATGCATTCCTTTGGCTCAGTAAGTAATAGGATTATTACTTAGTGTGAGAGTAGGATATTAATCTCATTGTTGTATTTGGAGTCTGTTTCACTATTAACGTGTGTTAGTGGAAGTAGTTGAAAATCTTGTGTAACAGGTCGTAATTTTACTCCCTTGAGATAGGAGGTTTCCACGTAAAATCTCTTGTTCTTATTGTTGTATGTTTTTACTTTCATTGTCTATCTGTACGTTATACCTGGTACTACTGCACATTGGTGGACGCACTTGGTTTTTCAAGGTTCAAGGCTCGGGTCTTATGTAATGGCTGTGTCGGGGCGAGATCAAGTCCCAAGTCAGGATTGGGATGGGTCTTGGGTCGATCGAGTTAGGGTTGGGGATCAAGTCCCTATTCAAGGTTGGGGTTGGGTCACATTTTCGGTCAAGTTGCGTCTCGTATTTCAGTTGGTTGGGTTTTATCGGGTGAGGGTCGGAGTTGTGGGTTGGACACATGCTACCCTCCATAGATAGTGGGGGAGGGGTGGATCTGAGTAAAGGGTGACCCCTACCCATTTTAAATTGCTCATATCAGCTTAACTTACCCATTTGACACCTCAAAACTCTTTAAGTTATATGTTAATTTTCCAGAAAAAAAAACATTTAGAAGGTAAGGGCTCCACTTATTTCAATTTCAAGTTATGTAGCGACGATGGTTTGTGTAAGTTTTAGTTTTCTCTATCTGTACATAAATCTGATGGATTGATTCTTGTATAAGCCTAAGAAAGTCATCTATTTTTTTCCTATAAAGGTGCATATGCTTTTATACATCGGATCCGGTGTTTAATTCATTATAGAATATGATTTCATTATGATTGATTTTAGAATCAGTTTGAGACTTGAGTGTTTATATCTCGAAATTGGTTTAAATTCTACTAATACTCAGCATATTGCTCTTTTTTTCTTCACTGGCAGGAAATTACTCTTTCTTGTGATTTCAACTAGAAATATGAAAATCATATCAAACTAATAAAGGAAGATATTTCTCACGGACTAGTACAAATAGTTTTTAGAAGTCCTTACAAGATGGCTTATGGGATAGATATTCAAACACTTGTTATCGGTAACGGAATTGCACGATCCAAGGTTAGTAAGAACAAACCTCTTGCAATTTCAGTTTTATTCACTGTGTTGCTCTTTAATGGATATTCGAACATTTTCTTCTTTAGGTTGGGTTTGTTGGGGATGATGCTCCAAAGACTGTTTTTGAAAATATAGTTGGTGTTCCTCGTTATACTAGCCTCATGCTTGGTATGGAATATAAAAATGCATATTTTGGTCATGAAGTTCAGCATAAAAGAGGTATTTTGATTTTGAAATATCCAATTGAACATGGCACGGTAAAAAAAACTGGGATCATATGGAGAAAATCTGGCATCACATATTTTACAATGAATTCCATGTTGCTCCCGAGGAGCATCCCATTCTTCTGACAGAAGTACCACTTAACTCCAAAGTAAACTGGGAGAAAATGACCGAAATCATGTTTGAGAAATTCAGTGTTCCATCTATGTATGTTGCAATCCAGTTGTTCTCTCTCTGTTCGCTAATGGTCGCCTATTTGGTAAGCAGAAGAGAAGAAATACTGGTTCTCTACTACTTAATATTAGCTAGTCACTAATTTCCTTTGTTATTTTACAATCAGGCATTGTGCTTAATTTTGGTGATGGTTCGACCCACACGGTCCCCATCTATGAGGAACATGCACTTCCCCATGCAATCTCATGGTTAGTTATTGGTGGTCGTGATCTTAAAGATTATTTGTGGGAGCTTATCGCCAAAAAAGGTTTTGCATGTAACGCAGTGATAGAAGAAAATAGTACTAGGCGTATGAAAGACACAGTTACTTATGTTGCACTGGATTTTGAATAAGAGATTGAGAAGGCAAAAAACAGATCTTCAGTTGAGAAGGGCTTTGGCTTACTGATGGACAAATCTTTTACATTGGTGCTGGGAGTTTCCATTGTCCCAAAGTCCTATTTCAGCCATCATTGGTCGGAAAGGGACCGATAGAAATCCATGAAAAAGTCTACAATTCAATCATGAAAAGTGATGTTGATATTAGGAAGGATTTATGTCAGCCCCAAACTAGAGAAGGCGTGGCTGACACTCGATACCTTAAGCAATCGAGTTAGCCATATAAACATACCAACTGATTCAACTGAGGGCTTAAAAGGTTAGGCATCATAACATCTAAAATACTATGATAGGACCCTTAAGGTCATACCCTGAATATCGATAAGTCATACATACGAAGGTAGAAAAGCCAAAGATAATAAGGTACTAGCTAACCGACAAGGCTACAATGAAGATATACACACATACATACATATCTATACATACCAAGCCTATGTGGCTGGAAACTGGGAGCTGCAGAAAGAAACCCAGAATAATGTGTCCACAATAGCCTCTATGAGTGACATAAGCACTGGTCGGGACAAGGCCACAATTATACCCAACTGTACAATAAAAGTAACATCCTATGAAAGCTCCAGGAAGAAGTGGAGCTTACCAATTCACAGCTGAACCCCGAATCCTAGCAGAGGGGTTAATCAGAATCCCTACATGGACCTGCACGCACGAAACAAAAATGCGTCCCAGACAACGGTACGTCAGTACGACTAAAAATGTACTGGTATGTAAGGTAGAAAATAGAATAATAAATAGTTACTATAAAAAGGGGAATAAGATACCACCTGAAACAAAAACTCTGGTAGCAGCCATGGCTGACATCAAACCTTATATAGATTAAACATGCATGGTATGCTCGCATAATCGTATCCGTAGCGAACCGGGATCATACTCGCCAACTTGTGGCCATCTGTATCTCATATGTATAAATATAGGCAATAGGCCCCATACCTTCCGATTATAGCTCGGAAGTAGAATGCATATCATGTAATGTCATGGATCTGTAACACATTTGTTAACTGAATCATGTTGCCAATCTTGGCTCATTGGTACTCTTGTCCTCATAATCTCGTAATCACTTTCGTATCACATGTAAATATATCGTGAAACTTATATACTTGTATATTAAATTGGAACACTTAACTTGGATTTAGAAAGGCAACTTAAACTTGAGGATGTTCATGAAGAGCATAAAGTTCCTCACTTAGTATCTATATATGTTTCCATAGTGGTTTGTCAAAGAAAGTGTTTCAGAAAAACCCGTACTTTAGTAGTTTAAACATACGATTTACGTTTAACAACTTTGGAGATCGACTTTTATTTTAAAGTTTTCAAAAAAATATAAAATAGCGAGGAAGGAGAATTGATTTCATATTGATATTGTTCATCCCTAATCTTCTTTAGTTACTGCACCTAAAGAAGAATAATAATTTGTACACATGGACCTATAGTCAAGAGAATCAACAAAATGACATAAAGACGCCAAATACCCTATCTAACCGAATGAGTGGAATAACAACATAATGGAGTCACAAAAATACCCCAACTGCAATCTCAATGCCTTTCACAAAAGGTCTTTCTAGCAATAGAGTAGTAAAATAATATTTGACAATTTAGGATTCAAAAATTTGTGCTAAAAGGAAGTATAGTGCTTAGCCGTAACATACCTCGATTTTGGGTCTTGTTGTATCAATATGGATTGTACCCCCCTTCCTTACAGTATGTAGTCTACAGAAAATCATGTCACACAACCATTACAGGCAGAATATTAACACGTTAAGGTCAAAGTAACAATTTAGAGCTCACTAGCAGAGTGATTAGCTCGCCAGACCATTTTTAAATGTATGCTTCATTACCTTCTCTTCTCCGTATTACAACCTCAAATTAATGACATAACATATATTTTTGCAGCAGCTATTAACAAGTGGAGGCCTACACAATAGTCAACAACAACCAAATAGAGTATGCCTGTACAACAATTAAAACTCGGCGTATTGCCACACCCCTCTTTTCCAACCCAAAATAACCATAACCAAATCCTAACCACGAGTCTTCAAACCATTAAAGCCATAAAAACTATATATATAATACAATCCTATAATTTTTCAATATAACCATAATAACTTGAACTCGCTACTTCCAATCATCATCCTATATGTTCATCCAATAATTACATTTGGAGTCATGTCTTTCTCTTCATATGCAATAAGAGCTTAAAAGGACAGAACCTAAACTTAAACTTGATGGAGCTTGCAGTACATTAACATGTCTTGTCAATAACAAACAGTCTCCTTAAAGGCAAGACGTTGAACCAAGAAGAAAGAATTTGAAAATTGCAATGCAATAATAGAACCAACGTTACACTAATTTATGTTACAATCAAATATCCATCTATACTTCTTCTTCTCTTCCAGACTCATATCAACAAGATCCTCACACATACAAAGTATTTCCAAAAAAATTCCAGCAACAACAATATCAGAAAATACTTCAAAACAGCCTAACATCATGTAATTATCCAAATACGATTTTTCCAGCAGTCTTTTCGTTTCTTGCTTATATAGCATTGCTATAACTTGGAATCACTCAATAAAATGAATGGTGAGAATTATTACCTCCAAACAGCAGCAACACCACATAAAAAATGAGACTCCTTCACCTTGAAGAATCCTTCAAATCACAACCAACGAGGAGGAAAGGAATAACACAATCTCTACGAATGTTCCGAGGGTGAAACCACGTTGAAATCTTGTAAATCTTTGCTTGGATGATAGGGGAACCTTTAGAGAGGATTTAGGACTGTTTTATTCTTATTTTGATAAAAAATAATGAGATGAAATGAAGGGAAATCTGATCTTATAATGCTAAACCGACATATGGGCTAGGGGCCACCTTCACGTGCCTGCTTCTGCAGTCTCACTAAAATCTGAATATCTCTCATTTCTGAAGTCATATGGACAAATGATTTAATGCGTTGGAAAGTAGACTTGTAGACCTTAGATTTTATTTACTGGGGTTTTTCTAAAGCTTTATAGATTGGTAGAAAAGCTCCGAGATATTTAACCCAATTTTCAGAAAATTTATCAAAGAAACTTACTCTAACTTTTTCCAACTTTTTATTTCTCAACTTGTTTGACTTCAAAACTTAACTTACGATCATTGGGTGACTATATCACCTTATAAAACATCCTTATTATCATATAATACACTCTTTGTCCTATCCCCAAAGGTACCGGTTAACTTAAGCGATCTGAACGGGCGGGGTGTTAGAATAGACATTCTTTAACTCGAACTTGTTGAAAGGCATCCTTGACCCATAACGTTAGTCTAATTCATTGATTTTTTTACCACCCCTATGTAAACTTATTCTTCTAACATGATACTTCAAGTCATGTAAACCTCATAATATCATGCAATGATATACATACTGTGCGGAAAAACCACATGGTCTCACATTCTCCCCTCCTTAAGAACAGTCGTCCGCGAATGGATTCGAACAATCTCTTGGTTCTATTCCTTGCTGCTATTGTGCTGTTTGTAAGGCAATATTTGTTACGTTCGCAAATCTTAAATCCAGTTATGAAAATCCACTTATAAGGCTTCATATATCTATCTTGTGACAAGCCATATAAACTACATTTTTTTGGTATTTAAAATCCAATTAAGTTTGTGTACACGAATAATTGTCAATTATTCAAAAACAACTCAGCTTGAATCGTCAATAGTTGGGGGTAATTCTTCCGTATTTCCTCCTTGGCTTCTCAAGTTATTTCCTCAACGTTGTTATTCTACCATAACACTTTCATAGAAACCAATTCTTCAGTCCAAATCTTTCTTACCTGCCAAACCAAAATAGCCACTAACACCTTAGCATAAAACAAGTCTGTAGAGACAAGAATATCCTCAATGAGCATAATTCAAAGCATTTTCGATGCACTTCTATAAACTAGATACATGGAACACCGGATGAGCTGCTTTAAATTCTGAAGGGAAATCAATCTCATAAGCCACCCTACCAATCCTCCGAATAATATTATATGGCCCTACATTCCTTGGACTCGACTTTCCTTTCTTGACTAATCGCACGAAACCCTTCATAGGCCATACTTTGAAGAAAAACCAATCTTCTACATCAAACGCTAAGTCTTGTAGTCAAACATCTGCGTAAGACTTCTGACTACTCTATGAGATCTACAACCTATCTCTACTAAGCTACCTTCTCCATAACTTGTTAGATTAGATCATGACATAGCAACTCTACTTCCCTGATCTTGAACCAATAAATTGGTGACCTGCACTTCTTCCATATAGTGCTTCATAAGGAGCTATTTGAATACTTGCTTGGAAGTTGTTATTATAAGAAAACTCAACCAGTAACATGTGATCATACCAGTTTCCACAAAAATCTAGCACACATACCCATAACAATTCCTTAAGCATTTAGATTATACGTCTGGCTTGGCCATTAATCTGAAGATAAAAATCTCTACCAAGATTAACTTGAGTCCCCAAACCCTTCTACAAGGATCTCTGTGTTGTTCTATAAAATGTGTCCATCTATTTGAAGTAATCTATATTGAGACATAATTGAGTATAAATAACTCTCTAATGTACATCCCAACATATTCCACCAGAAGGTAGTCCTGACTAGATAGAAATGGGTTGATTTCGTCAA
>JAJOOH010044310.1:0-10416 GCA_029582605.1 Solanum gracilifrons
AACAACATGGCAGAATACGAAGCTTGTATCCTTGGTTTGAAGATGGCCATCGACATGAATGTTCATGAGCTTCTGATTATTGGAGATTCAGATTTGTTGATTCATCAAGTTCAAAGAGAATGGGTCGTAAATAACCCAAAAATCACACCGTACGTGCAATATATACAAAAATTGTGCAAAAGATTATGCCAGATCGATTTCAGACACACTTCCAGGACACAGAATAAGTTGGTCGACGGTCTCGCCACCATTGCATCAATGTTTAAACATCCAAATACAAGTTATATTAATCCCTTGGATATAGAGGTAAAAGAGCAGCATGTCCATTGTTCATATGTTGAAGCAAAACCAGATGGTTTGCCATGGTATTTCGACATCAAGAAGTATTTAGAGAGTGAGACCTATCCTGAGAATGCAACGTTCAACCAGAAGAACTCGATACGCCATATGGCTCTCAATTTCTTTGCAAGTGGGGAAATCTTTTATAGGAGGACTCCAGATAGGTCTTCTCAGATGTGTTGATGCTAGTGAAGCTGCGAAGTTTCTGTAACAGATACATGTGGGAGTTTGTGGTACTCACATGAATGGACTCACTTTGGCAAGAAATATCCTCCGAGCCGATTATCTTTGGATGACTATGGAGCACGATTGTTGCAAGTTTGTGCAGAAATGTCATAAATGTCAAGTGCATGGAGTTTTGATTCGAGTGCCGCCTCACAAACTCAATGCCATGAGTTCACCCTGGCCATTTGTGGCTTGGGGTATGGATGTCATTGGTCCAATAAAGTCAGCCGCCTCCAACGGACACAGATTTATTTTGGTTGTCATTGACTACTTCACCAAGTGGGTGGAAGCAGCTTCGTATAAATCGGTGACCAAGAAGGTTGTAGCTGATTTCGTTCGCAACAATCTAATATGTAGGTTTGGAGTGCCAGAATCCATCATTATTGATAATGGAGCGAATCTCAACAGTCACTTGATGAGAGAGATATGTGAACAATTCAAGATTACTCACCGAAACTCAACCGCCTGTCATCCCGAAATGAATGGAGCTGAAGAAGCCGCCAACAAGAACATAAAGAAGATTTTGAGGAAAATGATCGATAATCGCAGAGGTTGGCATAAGATGTTGCCGTACGCTTTGTTGGGTTACCGAACGACTGTCAGAACATCAGTTAGAGCTACTCCATATTTGCTAGTATATGGAACAAAAGCAGTTATACCTGTAGAAGTTGAAATACCTTCGTTGAGAATCATCTAAAAAGTTGAATGGGTTCGCAAGCGGATTGATCAGTTAACAATGATTGATGAGAAGAGAATAGTTGTTGTTTGTCATGGATAACTGTATCGACAGAGAATGATTCGTGCTTTCCACAATAAAGTAAAAGCCAAGATATTTGAAATCAGCCAGTTGGTTCTCAAACGTATTTTCCCTCATCAGGATGAGTACGAAGGGAAATTTGCACCAAATTGGCAAGGACCCTACATGGTTCGTAAAGTGTTATCTGGAGGTGCCTCGGTCCTGTCGGAGATGGTTGGAACCAAATGGCCGAACCGATCAACTCAGATGCTGTCAAAAGATATTATGTGTCAAGTTTCAGTTGGAGTTTTATGTCATGTCCTTGTAGTCACTCTAGTCGCTTGTAATTGCTTCATTTAAATTTTATCCCTCATGTAATGAACTACGTCTGACCTGAATTATCAGGAATGAGATACGTAGGTGGCCTATGTCGGCCTCGGTCACCCCTTTATCCCTTTTTAATGTTTCCTTTGTAGCTGAACTACGTTCGACCTGAATTCTCAAGAATGAGATACATAGGCAGCATATGTCGGCCTTGATCAGTTTCTTTGTTAATTTCCTATTTTTTGTTAATCCTCGAGAGGGGGAACTACGTTCGACTTATTTCTACCTCAACGGGATACGTAGGCGCCACAACGACTCGGTCATATCTCCTGTAGATTTCTATTTTTCTTTATAATAGAAACTGGGACAGGATTTTTTAGAGGGACTCAAAAATTCTCAAGAAGAAGATCTCTTCATCAAGTCAAGACTGAAGTCACATTGAGAATTGTAACTGGGACAGAATTTTTGAGAAGAATTTGCTCATACACAGTTCAAGATACGCCAAGACAATTAACTGAGACATAAATTTTTGAGGATGCCCTCAAAAATTTCAATAAGGTTCATTGGCAGTTTAAATCAACTTTGAATACTTCTCAACAAGTAATCGGATAGACTTTGAGGCATCAACCTCAAAGGCGTTCATTAAGCTTGACGTGACATGACACTTGGCAGTGATCTTTTCCAAATATTTGTTTTTTGAAAATCTATTTTCCTTAAAACTTTTCTTTCGTGTTTAAATTATTTTTGCATAAAAATATTTTGTATTATTTATCAAGAAGCGGAAAATCGGAGAAATCAACCGGAGATAGCAAGACAAGGAGGAGACAATCGAAGAGATTGACACAGATCAGTTCACTTTAAACTAACAATTTTTCTGTGGATGCAGGAAAAGTTTTATGCTTCTTATACCAAAGAGTTGGGAATATGAGTAACATTCTTTTATTCAAATTCTCAACAAAGGAATGTCTATAATGAACATTGCAACTATGTTCGAAGATGGAACAAACGAAAACCACGAAGAGACCAATATTATTATTTTCTAGCAACTAAAAATACCTAGAAGATGTTCATTTGCATTATATCATCAGATAGGACAATATTCTTACCTTGAAGGTTATTTATATTGCATTGTCGAATGAGATGATGCCACTACTCTAAGGGTCAATCATATTGTATTGCTGATTGAGACGATACCACTACCCGGAGAGTCATTTATATCGTATCGTCAAATGAGATGATACCACTACTTCAAGGGTAATTTTTATTCGTATTATCGATTGAGATGATACCGCCACCCAAAAGATACCCAGAAGATCACCTATGCTGCTCTGTGAAGCATTATTTTCGTTCGGTATCAATGAGGCATCAAGAAAAAGAAGTCATACATCGCAGAGAAGTCATGCATAGCAACAGAAAGAGTACTCATGCATAGCAAGAGAAAGAAGTCATGCAGTGCAAGAGAAAGAAATCATGCATAGCAAGAGAAAGAAGTCATGCATCGCAAGAGAAGGAAGTCATGCATCGCAAGATAAAGACTCATGCATAGCAAGAGAAAAAATAGAGGGTCATGCATCGCAGAGAAGACATGCATAGTAAGAGAAGAAAGTCAAGCATCGCAGAGAAGTCATGCATAACAAGAGAAAGAAGTCATGCATTGCAAGAGAAGGAAATCATGCATAGCAAGAGAAGGAAGTAATGCATCGCAAGAGAAGGATTCATGCATGGTAAGAGGAGTTGTGCATCGCAAGAGAAACATTCATGCATCGCAGGGAAGGAAACCATGTGTCACAAGGAAATCAACATCGACTGCATCATTTTCATTCGCAAGAACAATATCAAGAGAGCTATCAACATACTACATCAACCTATTTTATTACTTCAACATCAAAGAAAGAATACATTGAAGATTATATTGCAAATATGAGACACAAGCTTTATTTGCTTTACGTCAAACCCGATGAAGTTGACGTCAAATGTTTAAGGAGAGAAATTAAGTGTCAACACGGTAAAAGACACTATCTCTCCATTTGAATTGCATTTTTATACTAATGAGTTTTATCTTAGTCTTTTTCAAGAGCATCCGAGAGGATGAATTCTCAAAACAAACCATAGGTGCGGACGACATAAAAAAGGATGCAGCACAACGTTGAACTTTTTCTTAGCAGCGAACTGGGACGTAATCCAAAAAGGAGTGCCAAACTCTTAGGACGTGAGCAGAGAAGCGACTTCCACCACAATCAAAACCACACCTCTATCAGAAGGCATGTGGGTTTATCTTTGGGTTTGACGGTTTCAATTTCGCATCCGGAAATTTTTTATCTCTACCGGAAGCAGTTTTCCAATCTGAGTGACAATGCACCAAGAGCTATGGAATTTATGTCCGTGTAGGTTCTTAATTATGGGTGTAAAGAGCACCACATTCATGGCTAAGAGGTTGTAAGCCTCTTTTTCATACTCGATTTATTTTGTCACTCTTCTCGAACCAAAGGTTATCTAGCATAATAGATTTTCTTTTTAACCAATCGAGTCAAACTACAAGCAGCCTGATTCCCTAGGTTGAGAGATATGTAGGTGGGATCAGTGTTGAAAAACTGGGTTGTATTCCAACATTCACTCTCAAATCTTATTCCCAAGCATTTCGGTCTCTTCATAATCCGATATCGGGATGACTTTTGAGTTCTTTCAAATCGTGCATTAAATCAAGCGTATCGAACTGCAAGTGGCCTGAATTCTCATATAGCCTGAGATATGTAGGATACCCACTTCTGGGGTCCGGCCATAATTCTTAAAGTCCACACCAAATTCCTTTCCCTAAAGATGAAGACGTGGTCGATCAAAATTGGATTAGTCAATTTCATTTTCCTCAAATTTCTTGCATCAATCCGAGTAAAACGAGGGACAGTTGTTGACACTCAATTTTAATCCTCCCCGATAATAATTAATTTTCGATCTTCTTGGATTACAAATGACTTAGAATAATTAGCTTTATAAAATTCAAATAGTTTCAAGGTTATTTTAGGCAATTTCAGTCGACTTTTTATAGTATTTTGAATAACAAATGTATTTCATATAATTATATATATAATTAATATATTTTATAAATATTTGAAAACCATATCCAAAGATTGCTACATTGTTTTAGTAAATATTTTATTAATTTAGTCTAGTATAATTTATAGCTATAATTTTGAGTTATTGAAATCGGTTAGTTTATATTCGAATTAATTATTTTATTTTGTTAAGTTTGAGAAGCTCATAAATTACATATATTAATTCTTCCTATCTAAGTTTTAGCCAAATTCACTAATGAAATTCAATTCGGCTAAATTAATAATTCATTTAGCTATTAAAGGGCTAAATTGTGGGCCTTTTCAGCAGCCCACTCTTTTGTTCTCAATTCCTTCAGCCCAATTGCTTCTCAAATAACCCAGTCCATTACAACAATCCAAAATTCCTAACATTACAACAGCTTACAGCAGCAGCCCACCAATAGACTCAGCCGAACGAACACCGATTAAGTAGTGTGGGCGATTCCGTCAAAATACACGGCGCTTACACGGTGATAGACGGAAATCATCATACGCAGAAGGTAGTACACTGTCTCTTATTGGCTTCTTCCCCCCGTCCTTTTCAATTCGCAGTCGCAGCAGCAAAAGCACTTGCCAGCAAGCCGCGTCTCAGTCTTTGGGGCTGTGGGATCGCTCCACGTCGGCGTCCAAGGACGATGGAGTCGATCCTAGACGTTTATCTCCCTTTTCCTCTTTCAGAATGGGGCAATTTTTCAGAGAAAAAGTTGTTTGTCAGAAATGGTGAAAGATTTTGAATTTGGATTTGGAATTGGGCCTTGGTTTGCCCGATTTTTTGTCTGTTTCCCCCTATTACCCTATTCTCCCTTCTATATATGTTGTTGTTTTTGTTCACTGTGGAAAGGAGAAAGATTTTTGAGTTGGAAAATTTTGAGTCAAGAAAAAAAGGAAGCATACAGGAAATACATAGGTTTCTTTGAGGCAAAAATAGACCCAAAAATCAAATATTATAAGGAGTATTCGATTCCCAGTTTCTTCTTTCGAACACGACTTTCACGTTGCTTATTGGAACTCTCGAAGTTTGTGTGTGGTGATGGAAGAACTCTTCCTTGATCATTTCGTCTCGGTTCTGCTGCCCTCGAAAAAGTGATACTCATTTTGATTTATGTCTCTTTTATTTTAACGTGACGACTATTTGGATCTTGGACTGCCTATAGTGTTCGAAATGTTAAAGTTTGAGAGCATGTTTGACTTATCGTCGGCTGCAAATCAATGTTGTAACTCGTTTGTCGTTCATTTTGTTGCCATTTGTTTAGTCTGCTTTGAAGGTTTGATGATTCAATTTTTTCGTGATTCTTTTTTTCTATACTGACTATCTCGTTTGGATGGTTGAGATAGTTGGAGATTTAGTTGTGAAGTTTGAAATCACCTTCTATAAGTGATTTCGGCTTTCGTAATCTAATACCCAGTTTGTTCCCATTCTCTGCTCATTCCGATTTAATGTAAATCCATGGGTTGTTTAGCTCCCTCTTCATGCCTGCTTATAAATGATTTTTTTTATATACATGAAGCTTGCCAACTAATGCAGTTTGTTTGCATTTTTCTTTTATTTTTATTGTTAATTACTCTAGTTCATTAACTTTTCTTTTGCTTCGTGTTTCCGTGAGCATGGGCATAAGCTTATTTGGCATGTTTATTCTTTGATTTTGGTCGAGTCTACCTTATTTACTGTCTAAGATTTCTATGAGTTTTGTACCTATGGTTAACCAGTTCCAAAAGATTGCGAGAATATGTGAGCCTTAGCGTATAGTGGTTTGTGAATCCCACCCTTTCCCTTATTTTTTTTTAGATTTCTATCGTGGTTAGCTTTGTCTAAGTTCATTGCTTCATTTTATTATGAGTTTCCTACCGTGCTAACATGTGGACTATCCTATTTTGTCTAATCCAATTCATAAGATAATATACCTCGCTAATTTTAGTTTTATATGATTTTTTTGCTAAATTTTGTTTTGTCTGATCTTTTCCCTTGTTTGTCTTTACTGTCAAGTTGCCGTATAGATACACTATATTTAATACAATGTGTTTGTTTGTTAATCAAGGTGTAGTGACTCCTTCATTTGTAAACTATATGCTGCCAATTGTTCGCTACTTTATTTAATTTCAATTGATTGGTTTTGCTTGCTCAAAATGTGTTTAGTTGGTTTCCCTTGGATACATTATTGTTTTTCCCTAAGTTGGTAAATCTTGTTATCGTTTGGAGCTACGGTTTTGTAATGTTATTTTTGAGTTCTAATCCTTTTTTTTTATCTTTGTTTCATGTGGTTCTATTCGAGTCCTATTGGACTCCTATCTTCTCCCCCATATTCCGGATGGGCCGTAAAGGCCCACCTCCACTTATTTCTTTATCGAGTCCAAACAACTGGTGTACAGATTGAAAGCAACAGATAAAGGCTGGAATTCAAATTTTCAAGCTCCGAAAAGCCCAAAAAAGGGGTTGTATACACTGGTATACTTGATGTATACAGTGGTATACAATCAAAAATATAAGTGATATACAGGTTAAATTTAGAGTTGCAGGCTGAAACACACAAAAAATGCAGGTGTACAGGTTTAAAGATGGGATATACATGAATAAATGCAAGGATTCAGGCTCCAATTCATTCCGTATACACTGATATACACTCAGTGTATATGGCTTTCTTAAGGTTAAAAAAAATGGGCCCAAGAGGTCAAAGGGAAAGTCCAGCAGAAGAATTTGGATTTAAATAGGCCCAAACCCATGATTGAGTGTTTTTAATATTAGGACAGGTTCACAAATTTGGGCCAAAAGCCCGAATTTGATTCTTCTTCTCCCTTATATTTATTTATAATTGTGTCGACTAACTTTTTTGTGTTTGGTTATTATTTAATTAAATTCCCCAAGAGAAGTCATTTCTTATTTTCTTATTCTTAATTTAAATATATTTATATTTTCACTTATTACTTAATTTTACTCATATTCTTTTAGTTTGACTAGCACTTTTTAAATTATTCCCTTTAGAATAATCCCCCTTTAGTTTATTTCCCCTAAAAAAAAAATTAATTAGAAAAAATAATAGTAATAAAAAAAAAATTTCTTTACTTAGTTAAAAAAATTAAAAAAATTAGTCAAAGTCATTTTTAGTCAAATCGCCGGTCAATCGCAAGTTAGCGGACATTCCGACGGCCTAACACCTTCTGGGAATGTACATTGGACTTCGAACCCTTTTATTTTCAATTGATTTTATCTGTTTAAATCTTTTGAAAACATTAGCTTTTTTTCTTGATCTTTTACTAAAAATTAAGTGGCGACTCTGTTTCTTTTGGAAATTCGATTTCTCTTAAATCATAAGTTTAATAGATTTTTCGAAAACTCAGTCATTTTTCTTTTATTTATATTTTCGAGTAAAACATATTCAACTCATCAGAAATAGGCAACTCAAGTCTTTAAAACATTTAACCAAATAAATGAAACAGACTTCTCAAACTCTATTGTCTATCTACGAAGCCTCTACTATTACAGAAGGATATCGGGACAAAACTCACGACATCTCAAAACTACTAACTGTAAGATAAAGGTGAAGTCCTCCGAAATATAAAAAAGGTTTACCAAAGCTGACTGGAATATCACATGACCTCAACGAAATGCATGTTGATGATCCTGAATACCTGTATTTGCATCATGAAATCATGCAGGCCAAATTGCTCAGTACGTGGAATGTATGAGCATATAAGGGAAATTCTAAAGCATAAACACAGGCCAGAACTGTCCTATACTTTGTTAGGGTATATAACCTCTCAACTAAGTGGATCCACTAGTCTATGCTAAAAAGCATTAAGGAATCATCTAAAAAGTATGACCCTTTCTACCCACATTGGCTACATGGTTTATGGAGACTTGAGTTATCTGAACTCGTCCCCATATCGGTGCTCAATACTACTCCCAAAATTATATTCAGCTCATAGGTTTAAAAACATAATTCTTTTTGTGGTTTGAAATTATTACTCAAAATCTTTTTCTTAAAAGAGATGGTACTCAAACTGCTTAAAACTCTTTTAGAAATCTCAGTCTTCTCTCATCTTAAATGTAAAATCATTTACTCTTGGGAATACTTATCTCTCATATATCATTTTGAAGAAAATGAACTCAGCTCTACTCTTCCTCAACTCAGTGCTCAAGTCTTTAAAACAAGTTTTTAACATATTTAATTTAAATTGTATATGAGATAATTCATATACATTAAATTAATAAGTATGACATGTGCATTACGTTGTTGTTAATATTAGATTAGATACATGTTATACATGTAAGTAATTTTGATACACTGTAGAACATGTGTAATATACATGAATTAATGTTGGATACATCTCTTTGTATCTTATATAACACAAGTCATAAAGCATATAATCTTAATACCAATACTTCTTAGATATACATGTATCTAATAAACAACATTGCTATACAATAGAAACAAAAAATGAAAAATAACTATATCAGATATATCTCATGGTATCTGATATAACGCAAAATTGAGATTGTAAGATAGATACATAAAATATACAGTGAATTATGAATAGATCTTGCATTTGTTTACATAAATATTTGAAACACCATCTTGCTCGGCTTGTGTATCTGAGTTTTCAGATGTGGTCCTAGGGCCTGTTCTTCAGAAGGGAATCTGAATCCCACCTCATGGAATCTGTGATGTGCTTAGGTTCCACTTGGAAGAGCCGGAATACACGATGACTTTACTTGTGAAACCTGGATTTATAGTTCCTTTGTGCCATACAATCAATGTTTCTATGCTTGTTGATTGCAAAGATACAAATTAAGTTGTGTGCATTATCAAGAAGTCCCTTTTTTATTGTATATATTGAACAATTTATCCTGCTTTAGCTTATGACTATCTTGACTTCTCCTCTCCGCTTGTTTGTATCGGCTATTCGGCCATCATGGATGGTTTAGTGAAGAAGATTTATGAGGGGAAAGAAGAAAGAAAGAGAATGGGGAGATGAACTTGGGATAGGAGATTAATGATGAAGGAATAGAGAGTATGCAAATGTGATGGAAAACGTGTGGGGGTGGGGAGAGATGTATTGTTGGCATAGGAGTTTGAGGGACAGTTGTTAATCTACCTTTAATTAAGGAGTTTGAATTTTAAGATAATTATTCAATATCATATTTAAGGGATTTGTGTATCTGATTTAACTTTTTAAAAATATATGATATAATTATTTTAAAAAAATGATATTATAAGTAATACTTTTAAACTATAGGTAAAATATGTATATATATATATGATAGTTAAGTATGTCTAATTATGTAGTTTTTATTTCTTTATTCTACGGGTGAGAATAATAAAGATGGGTAAAATAGAGATGAGTTATATTGAATAACTCTTTTTTTTTATTGGATGTCCCGGAAGGGACTATGAATAACTCTTGACATAGTTATATGAGTAATTTTTTAAAAAAAATAACGCTAGGTTATTTATTCTTTATATATATATATACCCTAACACTCTGTTTGGATCATTGTTACCCATTGTATTGTATTGTATCGTTACTATACCTACAATGTTTGTTTTGATTGTTACTTAAAATGTATTGTATTGTATTGTATTGTTAAATTTCGTTGTTACGTAATAATAAAAACCCCTATTTTATGGAACAACCGATTTGGTGTGTTCCCATTGTTACTTAATTTCTTTTTCCAATTATATCTTTACATAATATTTCAAAATACTA
>JAJOOH010044324.1:0-12071 GCA_029582605.1 Solanum gracilifrons
AATATGTTTTGTAAGAAAGTCAATAGTGGTTGGATATGTATGGTCCTCTACTAACTTTGGAAAAGCTTATGTAGATATATGTGTGTATGCTTTTAAAAGAGCAAATATGTGAATGAAAGTTTCTGCCACTGAACCTTATTTTCTTCTCTAAAAGTTTCAAATCCTAACAAACCCCACTCTCCCCCTAAAAAATTAAGTTTATTTAAAAAAAATACTTTCAGTTTCAATTCAAAAATTATTTTCTACTCTCTAATAAAAATAAAAGATATTTTTTATTCATAAATGAAACACACAAAAATCTTTTTTGAAAAAACATTTTCGTTCGTACCAAACACACCCTTAATGTAGAACATGTATATGCGGAAATATGAAGAGGACAGAATAAGAAGTGCTTCTGCACTGTCCATACTAGTACTAGACTCTTGTGACTATTTGAGCTTTAGATAAATGACTACAGAATTTCACATATATGTACAGCTGTTTTGATATGTTGGGGATAATTATGACATGCTATTTTTGAGAATCACGCAAACAGATCAGAGAACTTTTGATGAAACATAAACATGGAAGTTTTGATCACAAGTCCTCTTTCTTGAAAACAAAAATTCATTTCAAATGTCAATAGTGGTGGATACAGGCCTCACTTCTTCTCTTCACCACCTCCAGTAGCCCTCCTCATCTTGCAGACATCTCTTCTCTCTTCCTCTTGTCCTTTCCAACTTTGAGAAGCTCAGTGATCCCCATCACCTCTTCAATCTGTTGGATCTGCTCCAACGTAGCGTAATGTGAGTATTTCAATCTCAATAACTCAACCACACACAACACATTGTGTTCTATTGTTATAATAATGAGCAGCTACTCTAAAAAAGACATTCAACTTTTGATAATTTAATTTTTTATGCTTACCAAGAATAGAGTAGATATGATAGAGATGGAGTATATATTATGAGGATGTAGTATAATAAAATAGCATTTGTAGAGGCTGTACCCTTTTTGTTTGCTAAAAATTTAACCTTTTCAAATTGTTGATGTGGCTCATAACATTATTAAAGGATTAATTACATTGAAATCTTCAATAATAAACTAATGGTATGCTAAACTAATGGCTGATATGGTATGATAAACTTGCTACTTTATTATGTATAAGGAGTTAAATAACATATTTAACTGATAAAGTAACAAATTAATGATAAAAATGCATATACAAAAATAATTGAACGGTGCAATAAAAATCTCTATAAAAAATAAAAAAAATAATATATCTCTATCAAACATTACAGGTTTTATTAATTACCCGAAACATACAAACTTATAGCAATTATGAAAATAAAAATGTCACTATATCATATAAAATGAAAAAAGTTGAACAAAATAATATATTAATGAGAGAAAAAAAGACTAATAAATAAAAAAAAAATTAGATAAGAACTATAAGATGATGAAACACAAATAACTAACATTTTCTATCCAATTTATAGAGGGAGAAATTATGTGCATGAAAGGTTGTGAATGAATGTGCTGAATGGTAGAAACTAAAAACTAAAATGTTTAACAATTAAAGTCATTAAGAAGTGGAAAATAATAAGTTGTAATATCTAATCATGTAGTTGGTCTAGTTTAATTGTCATTATTAATTTAAGTTTAAAAGATAGTAAAAGAGATTTTAATTAAAAAAATTAGTGAAGCGCATTGTCGTAATCCAATTTTGAACGTAAAATCATCTCACAATTATATGGGATTGTCCTCTAAGTTTTCCTGAATTAAACTCTTAATCATCTATGTTACAGGGATGTTATTCAAGATATTTTTGTCCCGCAGCCTTCTGATGTGCCGAGATCGGCTAATGAAGTAAGTTAAGAATATTATAATTATATTATTTTATTTTGTCTATCATTTTTTAATGAGGGTGAACTAATTTTCATATGAAAACATTGTAGGAGGAAATACTTCCCGAAGCTAGTGAGATCATTTCTGTGGCCTCAGACACAGGAAACAGTGGAGCTCTAGCATTACAGAGTCAAAGGTATATTTTTAATCCTCACCAAGCTTAACTAATAATGCATAAACCGAAATTCTAATTATACTACTTTGTTAAGTCAACATTTAAGTAATACATCATTTAATAGCATAACTATCTTTCACTAATTAACAAACATGCAAAGTATAAGAATTACTTGAAAGAATGAAAGTTAAAAAGAAAACATTTATAATATCAAATCAATTAACATAAAAACATTAAAATACACATGTCAGTATATCATATAAAACGAAAAAAGTTGAACAAAACAATATATCAATAAGAGAAAAAAGACTAATAAATAAATAAAAAATAGATAATAACTATAAGATGATGAAACACAAAATGTAGTGGACTAACATTATGTTACCTTAGGTGGAAATATGTGCGAATATAGTCTTTGAACCACATAACACAAGGACATTAGTTTGCACATTTGTTCGTTGCAAGGTTTATAGAAAATAATCAGAATACGACTAAGGCCGGTTGCCAATTTGGCAAACCAACAACATGATGCCTGTTTCAACCCATACAAGGATTTTCGATGCCTACGCACCTTTCCCGGACTAGTAATGGGAATCTTGGTGGTATCTTCATCTATGCATCTTATTCAAGATCATTGTGTAAGAAGGCATTATGAACATCCATCAGCCTTGTATGAAATCCTTCCACAATTACTTATTAATCACTAAAATTCCCCCAACTTTAGATAAGCCTTCAATGAAATTATGGACATGTCTTGCCACGCTTTGTTAGAAATAGGTAAGGGTTGTAGTAAGACAGGAACAACCACATTCTCAAATGTGTACCTCTGACAAACATCACACTCCTTAATAGATGAATATAGAGACATCCTGCTTCATTTTTTCCCTGTAAAATTCTTGCTTAAACCCCCTAAAGAGCTCATGTGATGAATGATGATCAGCCTCTATCTCTAAAGCGACATTCTTCACCACCATGATCCTGCACTTACTGCTTAAAATATGTGCTTGATATTTGTAGTGTGGCCTAGAACTTTTAGGTGTCGGTAATCGGCTTCTGGTTATTCAAACAGTATGGATTGTTTGACTTCCTACAAGTTTGTAATCCGACCTGTATATACACTCTTAATCAGTTGCTCCTCCCGGCATAGGATAGGAATTTGTTAGTCCAATTTGTGATTCTTCCAATCATTTTTTCCACCAAAATGGTTGGCACTGAGTTACAACTATCCTCTTAGAGCTCAGTGGTACTCCCAGGTATCTAAAAGGGAGCTCACCTCGTGTGAAGCCAAGAATATCCAATATTTGTTGCTGTTTGATAGGGTGGACACCCCAAAATACACACAACTTTCATTAATATTAGCAACGAGCCCAGATGCCTTTGAAAACTCTTGAAAGCACCTATTCAATTGACATATAGATTCAGCCTCCCCTTTGCTAAACAAAAACAAATCATAGGCAAATCCAAGTTGGATAGTATAAGTTCAGAGAAGCAGATTGAAAATAGTATATCCACTCCAACGGAGTTTACATACACATCAAACAAAACAGATTGTGCAAAGCTAACTCTAGGAAATAGGAGCAGATTAAGTTTCGTGAGCAATCCTAACTGAAGGCTTGACTCCTAAATAAACTGAAATCCTAATTTAAAGCTAGTGTTGTTATGTGCACAGTATATACGTGCTCTGTTAGATACTCCCTGTTTAGGCACATTTGAAATTAGTGTTCTTGGCCATCTTCTTTAAGCTCCTGCTAAAGTACTCCATAACTAGCACGAATAGGTAGGGAGAAATGGGATCGCCTTGTCTTAGTCCTTTTTTTTCTTTAAAGGCGGGACATGGATTACCATTAATCAATAGAGAGCAAGAGACTGTTTTCATACAGGTCATGACCCAATGGATAAATTTACTTGGAAAATGGAGCTCCACCAATATCTGCTCAATAAATATCCTTTCAACGCTATCATAGGCTTTCTGTATGTCTACCTTAACCTTAAGCATACACCTAGGAGAGAGATGCTTCCTCCCATATCCTGTAACCAGTTCATGCCCAAGTATGATGTTGTCTGTGATTATCCATCCCTGGACAAATGCTGCTTGGCTGGGATCCACTGGATCACTCATAATTCCCTGCATTCGTTTTGTTAGGATCTTGGAAATAATCTTGTATCCTACCGTATACTTCATTAGCCGATCTCAGCTGATGCAACAGGATGAATTTTGGTGAGATCTGGGTGTGAGTTGCCATTGGAATTCGGAAGTTCCGTCCCTGACTTCCCCGTAACAGAAGCAATATTACTATAATACGCCTCTACCATTTTGTTCTTAGCTGTATGAGGATTGGGAGATATGGTCTCCACTTTTGAACTGCATATGCTGATGCTAGATGTTCCATCTTATACTACCTTCTAAGTATCCACAGAAATCACAAAATGCGCACTTACTGTCTGTTACACTCAACAGATTGTCCCTTAATATTTCAATAGTCTTTGCCAGATGTGCCAGTATGAGGAATTGTATAATGTATATCAATATATATCATAAAAATTAAAAATATATACAAAAATGAACTTGCATAGATAGGGAAGAATGATCTGCTTCAATGAACTTTGTATCTCATTTTGATTAATATATACAATTTTCCTTGAATTGCAGTGACATAAAGAGCCAGCCGCGCTTTATTATGGTTGTTGCCATTGGATTACTGGCAACGTTTGGGGGGCTAACCATTGGATGTGCCTTTGGTGTCACAGGTATGTTTCCTTGTTATTGAAAAATTGTGTAATTCATGTCTGCAACTGATACCAAATCCAAATTAAGAAATAGAACTCATGTATCTACTCTGATTCACAATATATGTGTTGCATGTGTCAATCTAAGGATGTAAATTGTAGGACTTTTCCGCAAAAGAGATTTGTTGTAGATACCCCTTAGGCGTACTGCCTAGTTTTACCATGAAGGAAAGGCCAATAGATGCTTTGAGTTATAAATGAGAATCTCATCAGCTGTGACTGTGAACACTATAGTCTAAATTCCAGGAGTGTTTGGCTAAGAGAATCTGTATATATACCTTATAGAAAGAATGTATAATTAAGGGGAGTAATTATCCTTAAGCTGTCTAATCCAACTCCCCGAGCTACATTAACACCTTTTGAATGTGTTGAAGCAGATAATCATCAAGTAATATTGAAAAGTCATGACCAACTCAATATCTTATAAGATATTTCATAGAAGAATGAAAGATATTCAAAGAACTGAAACAAGACCTCTAGAAATATTATAGAAACTAAGTGAAATTATATCTACGCACGCTAGATAGGTCCTTCCATTTGAGCTGTGTGTAAGAATAGAAAGCAAGCAAGAAGTGAGTAATTGAAAAAGAAGTGTGAGAGCAAAACTGAAGCTTAAGAGAGAGCAATAGTGTGAGTGAAAGAAAACCTTGAATGTTGAAAATGTAACTGACTCAACCAACCAGTGTCCCATTCAATATTGTCCTTCACCATCAACTTGCAGATTGTTTGAACAGTACTGCTGGTGGACCAAAAACATTAGTTCTCTTTGCTGCTTAGCTACAAATAGTTGCTCGGAAAAAAATTATCAGACAGATAATAAGGAGAGAGCGAAAGTGGGAATGATTTGTTTAAAAGCAGTTAGATTTTCAAAATGCTCATGTAAATCAAATCATGCTCTTCAGAACTTCTAGTATGCTTATGAATTTAGGAACAAAGATATCCAACAGATTACGTGAATATTCGATAATTACAAATTCAGATTCCATGAGAAAAACATAGTTACTGGCCAAAATGGAAAGAACGAGTTAAAAAATTTGAGGTAACTTACCAAAATCAATGATGTGTTAAGGTATAGAGAAATATTACTATAACCCTTTCTTTGAACTGGTTATATTATTGATATAAAACAAATAGCCATTGGAACTATAAGTTAGTAGAAGGAACTTAAAGGGTAAAAATTTGAAGCTTCTTCATAGCCCATCATCCATAGAATGCTTCAATATAGCCTTTGTATTACTTCAGCTATTCCCAAGTCCCAACTATAAGAGTATGCTCTATTCCTTGCTTATTTCAGGCTCGACATGATTTTAGAAGGTACCTATCATGACTCAATGAATATATAGATCACTGTTTCCCTTAAACAGTATGGGGACGATTCTTTATATAGTTAACTTGTAATTAACATAGCAGTGTTATGTTAGAAACATAAACCCTTCATGTAATGGTTAGAACTGTAATGATTAAGGTTCTTTAGCTTTACACAGAAAACATGATCAAGAGATAAATTACTTCACTAATAATACCTCTAAAATTTGAATATTTTTTTTTGTATTATCATTGTACAGGTGGCCTTACTGGGGTAGAAAGATTCCTCTTGAAGTTCTCGCGAGGACTTCACAAAAGACAAGTAAAAGCCACCACAAACATTTTTTGTGCTTTTACTACTTTCCTACTACTCCTCTTCGCGAATATAGTTCCTCTTTCTGCTCTTCTATCTGTATGGCCTTCATATAGATTGGCCCATTCTTGGGGCCGCAGGCCGGTCCTTATTTGTGGATCGGCACTTGTAGTTTTGGGAAGCCTACTGGCTGCTTGGTTTCCCAATATTATCATCGAATTCACCGGGTTAGCTGTTACGGGATGTGGCGTGGGGTTCCTATATCAGGTTGGTGTTCTTATGTATACATTCATATATGCTTACTATAAGTATGTATATTTAATTTACGAACTCAATTAATATTGGTGCAGGTAATTCCCATCATATGTCACGAAACTAGTATAGGAAATGCCAAAGATTGTGCGTCCTTCGGTTTCTTCTACATGCTCATATGTGGAAACACTGTGGCGAAAGGAATAAATCTTGCTGCATCCGGCAATTACATAGATGGATGGCGGTGGAGTCTTTTTGCATATGGCATTTTCTCCTTTCCAGTATTTCTACTATCGGTTTTGCTTCCGGAGACACCACAATTTCTCATTAAGCAAGGTCGAGTGGAGGAGGCAAAAGTAGTCCTGAAGAGGATACGAAGATCTGGAGCAGAAGCAGAGCTTCAACAGTTAGCTCACGTGATTGAAAATGAAGACAGAGAGCCTTGGCAGAAGCTCCTACACTCACCAGTTTTGGTAATTAATGTAGCGGCACAAATTTTCCAGCGGCTCTTAGGCTTAGACTCCATCATGTTTTTCGGGCCTCTATTCTTACAGTCCATAGGATATAAGTACCATGCTGCATTTTTAGCTTCGTTCCTTGGTGGTGCAATTCGAGCTGGAGTGGCTGGACTTGCAGTTTTGAGTTATAGATTCTTTGGGCGACGAAGAACTCTACTTTTTGCATGTGTAGGGATTCTTGTCTCCGAGGTATTTATTTATTTATTTTCCTTGTCAGAGAGTAATCTCATTTGTCAAATATATCTAATTGACCGATTTCTTCCAATATATGCAGATTTCCTTGTTTTTTGTATTCCAGGGAGTAAACCCAGTAGTCCATCTAAAGCAACAGTCAGACTACGTTGCCATTGCCTCTAGCATCCTCCTCATAGGGTGCTATTCTTTGCTTTCTAGCCCTCGGGATTGGACAGAGGCATCATACCCCGATGATATTCGAGCTTTAGGTGCATGTTGCGAGGCAACGGTATTTTTTTTCATGACATTAGTCATGAATTTTGCTACGTTGCCTCTCATTTGTGCCTTGCATGTGTGGGTATTCGCTTTCCTTGCTGTTGTGGTTATCTGTGTAGGATTCATAATTTACAAGTTCCTACCAGAGATAGGAAAGAAGGAAGGCGAGCTGCCAGAAGCAGAGATCTGGAAGCTGCATTGGTTTTGGAAGAAAGTACTTCCAAAAGAAGACAGTGGCACTGGAGTGTAGTACTAGGTCTTTCGTATTCAGAACGTAGTGTAGGAGACTGTTTGAAATTTGGAAATTTACACTGTTAGAATCAGTCTCTTTGTAATAACTTTCAGATTTTGTTCAAACATTGTTCATCATTTTCATTTATTAACCACGGCAGGACTTCTTTATGTTAATTTGTTGTCGCTGGATCAGGAAATCTCCCTCCATGAGAAAGTTCATTGTTCATTCAAATTTCGATCAACCATGCACAGTGCTGAACCTGCTTATTTTGCTCTTTAAAAATAGGCCTGATCACTAGCACCACAAAAAAGTCCATCTTCATTGTCCCCTGCAACACTGCTCATTTTAGAAGCCCACAGTATCCACACTCGTGTCTCTTACAACGTAATAGTATCTGAGTCCTTGAGACACTTAACAATGCTGGCTACCATCTTCCCAAGAACAATTTACAAGTATAAATTACACAATAAAAGCAATTATCTCAACTTTTGAATAAATGAAGAGAACATTATCTTATATTCCCTGCACTTCGATCATGCATTTCCATGCACTGCTGTGACTTCACCTCCTTCTATTTGGATCTCGGCGCAAGAAAATATGCATTTTTGTTCCCTTGAACTGACAACAGACGTGCCAATAGTCTGTCAGTTTACATGAAGATCTTGAATAAGAATGCCTATATAAGGGACGAACTGCTGGTTTTTAAAATAGATAAAGTGAATGTTAACACTGGAGTAGAGGAGCCAAACGTTTCACTATGGGTGGCCAGAAAGCAATATTTTGTATGTAGACAAAAATGAATAAATGTAGTTTCGCTTTTCTCATTTTCAATGTCCTGCTCTCAGTGTAGTTCCAAAATAGGCTAAAAGTTCTATTCTTTGATAAGTTTTTCATTTGTTTCTTGAAGTACTACTCTCCAAGGTGAACTACACTTTACCCCGATTCCCTAAGCTATAAATGTGATTTCATAATGTGTTATGTCGATATCAATCACCATGTGAAATTGCAGATTTGCTTTTCTCTTTGTATGTTACTGGTGAAATCAGCTTATAAGAGAGCAAGTAGAAGTCATCAGCTATAGCTGGGAAAATCCATTTAAAGAAAATGTCTAAACTCCAGTAATGTCATTAGCATCTATAAAGCAAATGACCCAAATCATAACACTGGACTTGGAGCAGAGAAAATGCTGATAGAGAAAAAGGACTTACAGGACACAAATTGATATTATCATACAGAATTATGTACTCCTGAATTAGTACTTCAAATCCCATCCTGGTGATTTTTCCTCGAGCAATTCAAGAGAGCCATAATGAACGACTGATTCATGAGAAAGGAGTTAGAGATTAGGAATATATTGAAGAATTCTATAGCTAGGCTGATATATAGACTGAATTATGGTTCTCTGTTTTCTTTTTCCATGGAAGTGCTTGAACTGATGTCTAGTCCTGAAGTTGGTTCACCTAAGAGTAATATAGGCGGATCATGGATCATGTCAACTCTAATCTAACATACACCTGTTGACATTTTTGAAGAGTCCGAGCAATATAGGTGCGATATTATAACACACGAAAACTAATAGCCTGGATTTCTTTCTTCAGGTTCTACTATGTATCATAATTGAACAGGGTAACTTTTTTTTGTAAATAAGATGCAACTACTATCATTCCCATACAACATCCAAGAATAAATTATTTTAAAAAATATATATATGGAAACAAAAACATAGACTCACCAAATTCCCATCAGTTCCAAGATGCTCCAAGGAGGTTGACATGCATATTCTTAAGATCCATTCCGGTCAACATTTTGGAGTCATATTCTATCTCCAACTTTTTCATTCCATTACTATTGCACCATTCTATTCCTGCTTTTAGGACCAAAGATATAGCATATGCAAGAACAAACATTCCTGACTGATCTCTAATGACTCCACAGCCCCCGCTAGGTCCTGAATTGCCCTTTGAACATCCATCAGAATTGAGTTTCATGAATCCATATTCGAGTGCTCTTCATCCTCCTGTCGGGATATAGTACAACAACTACATTTGGAAGGAATGTTGAGGCCAAATCTTCCCATATTTGAGTCCACTGGGACCTTATGTTTGAGAAGTCTCCATAAGAAAAAAGAGACTATGCCTAAATAGAGAGGTACTTTGATGCTCTCTTGTAACATTCCAAGCAGATTTTCCATCTGTGGTCTCTCTCCAGATAGGTTGATCAGGAAGATTAGAAAGTTTTATTGTAATTCCAAGAATGTGTGAGACCAACTCATCTGGTAGATCATTTCTAAGCTTGGTGCAGGTCCAGTTACTATTGAGGAAATAATCAGAGACCTTCCCTTTGACAGAGGTAGAAGCATTTCCATATTGAGCAACCTTCCCTCTTCCAGTGATCAACTGTCTCTACTTTTCATTAGTCTTCTCCAACAGTGCGATGGGCTATAGTTCCATTTCCTGACAACTGGATGGACCCTACTGGCATATTTGGCTTCAAGGAATTCACACCAAATAGAATTTCTGGATCTGAATTGCCACCATAGTTTTGCACCCAAGCTCTCGGAGATGTCATGAAGGGACCTACCACCTATACCTCCTTCTTCAGTAGGAAAAGTCATTTTATTCCAGGCCACCCAATGGTATTTGTTTCTTCCCTCATTGCTGCCCAAAAGAAAGTTTGCAAAAATCTTCTCTATATGTAGTATTATAGTCTTTAGTGGCTGACAGATAGAGAGTAGATGGACTGGTATTGCGCTGAGAACATGTTTGATGAGAGTAATTTTTCCTCCCATTGAGAGCATCTTACTGTGCCTATGATGAAAATTGAGGGGGGCGGGGAGATAGGGTCACCTTGTTTTACCCTTCTATAAGACTTGAAAAACCCATGTCTTTTTCCGTTAATAACAACAGAGTACCACATATTTGACAGAAGGTTCCAGTCCAGATATTAAAGATCCAATCCTCTCTAAAGCCCATTTTTCTCATAACAGCACATATGAAATTCCAAGAAATTCTATCATAAGCTTTGTTCATGTCAATTTTGAAAACTACATTGCCTCCTTGTTATTCTTTTTTATATCATGGATAATTTCTTGAGCAAGCAGTACATTTTCCTCTATATTCCCTTTACAGAGCCACTTTGGTTCGGAGAAACCAATTTAGGAATAATCTTAACTAATCTATTATTCAAGACTTTAGAGACAATGAGACATATTAGTAAAGAATCTAGTGAGTTGTTTTCCGTTGAAAACAGCCTTTACCATCTCCAACAAATCATTGCCAACAATGTCCAAAGCTTTCTGAAAGAAGAGGCCGCTACATCTATCTGGTCCTGGGGAGCTATTAGGATTTATGTCGAAAGTTGCCTCCTTGCGCCAGAGCCTCATTAACTTCTTGAGTGACTAGCTGAGGGATATTATTAAGACTAGAACCATATTTGCTGGAATTATCTTGAGCAAATAAGTTCTGATAGAAATCCACTGCTGCAGTTCCAATATTATCCTCCCCTTGAATCCAATTTCCTTCACTTTGGATATGAAGTCTGCTTCTCCTACCTCTAACTATTGAATGGAAAATTTTGGTATTATCATCGCCTTCCAAATCCCACTTCAGGTTAGCTTCCATTTGTTTATGATGGACAGTACGTTCAGCCTTGTATCTATGGAGCATAATCATGTCCTCTTGATTGAGAGATTGCATATAGGAGTCTTCATAATGATTAATCAGATCCTCAAGTTTTTGGGCCTTCAAGAAAGTATCACCAATGATGTTTCTAGACCAACTTCTCAAGGCTTTGCTGGTATATATTCATCATTTTCTGTTGTATTTCCCAGAATGTGTTTCCTTTAGTATGAGAGATCTAACTATCCTTCACAACATTAATAAAGTCAGCTTGTTCCACCCAAAAGTTCAAGAGCCTAAAATATTTCATATGACTCTCTTGTTGCATCCCATAGTAAATTAATATAGGACAATGATCAGAGCTCACTCTTGGAAGATGGAAAACATCAGTAATGGGAAACAAATCACTCCAGTTGTCATTAACTACCACCATATCAAGCCTCTTCCATATAATTTTATCATGTTTTCTCTCATTACACCACGTGAATCTATTACCAGTTAATCCACAGTCTTGAAGTCATTCTAGGAAAGACAAACTCTTGTTCAGTTTATGAGGTCCGGGGGGGGGGGGGGGGGGGGGGGGGGGGGGGGG